>JANJGN010000018.1:116012505-116192505 GCA_026770705.1 Isurus oxyrinchus
GTTGGAAAGTAAGACATGATCCAGACACCCTCTGTTTTGTCTGTCTCTTTGACAATGTGTCAGTCTGCAAGTATCTCTGGCTGACTCTCTGCCTCTCTGCATTTCTGCCTCCCCCCCCACCCCGGCCTCGCTCCCCACCCCCCACCCCCCCAACCCTGGCCTCGCTCCCCCCACCAACCCCGGCCTCGCTCCCCCCACCAACCCCGGCCTCGCTTCCCCCACCAAGCCCGGCCTCGCTTCCCCCCCCCAACCCTGGCCTCGCTCCCCCCACCACTCCGGCCTCACTCCCCCTCCCACCCCGGCCTCCCTACCCCCCAACCCCAGCCTCGCTCCGCCCCCCCCCCCCCCCCCCCCCCCCGGCCTCCCTACCCACCCCCGGCCTCGCTCTCCCCCCCCCCCCCCCCAACCACCCCACCCCGGCCTCCCTACCCCCACCAACCCCCGACTCGCTTCCCCCCCCCAACCCCGGCCTCACTCCCCCTCCCACCCCGGCCTCGCTCCCCACCCCAGTTGCCCTCGAGGTGCCCACGCTCTACCGCACTGCCTGATGTAAGATCTCGCTCTCTCTGTAGCTCTCTCTCTCTGTTGCTGTCTCTCTCTGTAGCTCTCTCTCTCTCTCTCTCTCTGTCTCTCTGTAGCTCTCTCTCTCTGTTGCTGTCTCTCTCTCTCTCTCTCTGTAGCTCTCTCTCTCTCTCTCTCTCTCTCTCTCTGTAGCTCTCTCTCTCTGTAGTTTGCTCTCTCTCTGTTGCTGTCTCTCTCTCTCTCTCTCTGTTGCTCTCTCTCTCTGTAGCTCTCTTTCTCTCTGTTTTTGATTTTTGCCTCAGTATTTTAGAATCCTTTTGTTCCCCCCAAGGTATTTCTTCAATAAAGAGAAGGATTTCAATGACCTGACAGCTGCTGCGTACCATAAGATAACTCACCTCCTGGTCACTGGCTTTGCTTCAGGGATATTCCACCTTCATGAGCTGCCAGAATTTAACCTCATCCACTCCCTCAGGTAAAGCCCAAGGGTAGGGCGGGGTGAAATGGGGAGGGCAGAAAACTGGGGTATTAATTACCCAGCGAGTACCTGTGGGCAGGTTAGAATTGGCCGCTGGGAAGGTTGTGGGCGGTGGTGAATAGTCAGGATGATCTCTCCCAATCGTAGTTACCCAAGCTGCATGACTAAAATTGTCAGGAACAAGGAGGCCAGCTTCACTGCTCTGCCCCCACTCACAGGAGCTCAGAGGAGATGAGGGGATTGTATCAGATCCCAGCCTAGGGGGAATGTTGCATGACTCTCCAGCCTCCTGGATTGTGCCAGCTCCTGATTCCTGTTGTCTCTCCAGTATTTCAGAGCAGAGGATTGAGTCCATTTCCGTTAACGTGTCCGGGGACTGGATTGCCTTTGGCTGCCCAGGTGAGAAAGTGTTTGCTACATTCGCAAAGACAGAATAATGTATCAAGGTTTGCTTATGATTCCAAGCGAGGTGGCAAGGTAAGCTGTGGGGAGGACACAGAGACTGGCGCCATGGCGAGGGACTGGAGTGCGTGATCCCAGTGACTGAGAGGATTATGGACTCAGAAACTTAGCTCAAGATGAAATATGACAAAGACTAGTTCATCCTCAAGCTTGTGGGGAGACAGTGGCAGAGTGTAATGTTGCTAGTAATCCAGAGGCCCAGGCTATTGCTTTAGGGTTGGCGGCTGGAAATGTATATCGGGAATATAAAGCTAGTCTCAGTAATGGTGACCATTAAACTATCATCGATTGTCCTACAAACCCACCTGGTTCACTGTCCTTCAGGGAAGGAAATCTGCCATCCTCACCCGGTCTGGCCTACATGTGACTCCAGACCCACAGCAACGTGGTTGACTCTGAACTGCCTGTGAAATAGCCTAAGCCGGGCAATTAGGGGTGGGCAGCAGATGCTGGCCTGGTCAGTGACATCCACACCCTGTGACAGAGTAAAGAAAAATAAAGTTGCTAAGGGACAAGGGAGTCTGTACCTAGGGAATGGCGTTTATAACAGAGACTTTGACTTCAGTCTTCCCAAATTTAATCGGAGGAATTTTCTGTTCATCTGGCCGTGTAGATCGGATAAGCGGTCTGATAATTTAGGAAGAGTGGAGGAGTTGAGAGAGCTGGCGGTAAGGTCGAGCTGGGTGTCCTCAGTTTACATGTGAAAGCTAATGCTACACCTTCAGGTGATGTCACCGAGGGGCAGAATGCAGATAGAAATAGCGGGGGCCAAGGATATATCCTGGGCGGATACCAGAGGTAATGGGGCGGGAGCAGGAAGAGAAGCCATTGCAGCAGAACCTCTGGCCCCGATTAGATAGATAAGAATGGAACAGGTGAGAGCAGTCCCACCCAGCTGGACAACAGTGGAGAGGAGCTGGGGGGGAGGATGGTGTGGTCAGCTGTGTTAAAGGAGGGCTAGTTCACCTTTGTCACAGTCACATGGGATGTCATTTGTGACTTTGATCAGAGTTATTCAAACATGGAGTTTCAGCAGAGATGGGAACGGATTTGGGAAGTGACAGTGTGTTGGAGGAGGAAGGGATTAAGGGGGATGGTGAGAACGTGGGTTTGTGGGATATGGAAGGTGGGTGGGGTTGACCCTCTGGTGAGCAGGTAGTGATCGGGATTGAGTGGTATAGTGATGATTTGGTATTACTGGTTTACTGCTTTAACTGTGATTTGTTTGTTGCTGTGGAGCTGTCTGTCAGATTGAGGGATACCGCTGGTACAGCGGTAATATTTATTGTGCTTGTGTTTCAGGTCTGGGGCAGCTCTTGGTATGGGAGTGGCAGAGTGAGTCCTATGTGCTCAAACAGCAAGGACACTTCAACAACATGGTTACCCTGTCCTACTCTCCAGATGCTCAATATGTCGTCACAGGGGGAGACGATGGGAAGGTGAGACCTTCTCTATACATCAATACTCATTTTGCCTTAGCGAAGGAGCCCAGTCACTTCATTCAGATGCAAGCATTGACAAGGGATGGTGTCACCGAGTGGCTTTTCCATTCTTTATGGAATGTGGGTGTTGCCCCACGAGAATGTGGTGGTGAGCTGCCACCCTGAACCTCTGCAGTCAACCACATCGCTGTGGGTCTGGAGTCACATGTAGGCCAGACCAGATAAGGACAGCAGATTTCCTTCCCTAAAGGACGTTAGTGACCCAGATGGATTTTTACAGCAATTGACGATAGTTTCATTGTTGCCATTACTGAGAGTTGCTTACAATTCCAGAATTTTATTAATCATTTGAATTTATTACTTAAATTTAAATTCTAAGCTGCCCATGGTGGGATTTGAACCCATGTTCCCAGAGCATTAGCCTTACCCTCTCGATTACTAGTTCAGTGATATTACCACGAATACCTCAGTCTCCCCTTGCTTCGAATTCTCTCAAAGAGAAAATTAACTCAGGAAGTGTTACACGTTCGGTTATTGCTACTCTTCACTTACTCCTGTCTTGTTTATTTTGTCAGTTAAAGGCTACTTCAAAAGTGCAAGTGGTGGGATTGAGGGATATGGAGAAAGGTGGGTAGGTGGGGCTGAGGGATATGGGGGAAGGTGGGGCTGAGGGATATGGGGGAGGTGGGTGGGAGGGGCTGAGGGATATGGGGGAAGGTGGGGCTGAGGGATATGGGGGAGGTGGGTAGGTGGTCTTTAAGAAGGTGTTTGCTAGCCTTGTGGCCTATTGCTGTTGCTCGATCTCTGGTACAATCCCCTGGGTTGGAATGCTGTTGTTGGTTGGTTCCCGGTGACTAACCTGTGCCATCTGCCTTTTGATCAGGTGAAGGTTTGGAATATGAACAGCGGTTTCTGCATCGTGACATTTACTGAACACACGAGCGGTGTTACCGCAGTGACCTTCAACTCCACTGGCTTTGTGGTGCTCAGTGCCTCGCTGGATGGGACAGTCCGAGCATTCGACCTTCACAGGTGAGTCATCAGTGGGTTTGGCTTGGCCTCCACTTTGTTCAGGTGTTGTGCCTCTTGCAGTTGATACTGACACTGGTACCTCCTCAGATACTGAAACAGTCTGTGACCATATGCAGCAAGACCTTTTTCTTTAATATCCTTTCATGGGATGTGGGTGTCGCTGGCTGGGCCAGCATTTATTGCCCATCCCTAGTTGCCCTTGAGAAGGTGGTGGTGAGCTGCCTTCTTGAACTGCTGCAGTCCCTGTGGTGTAGGTACACCCACAGTGCTGTTAGGGGGGGAGTTCCAGGATTTTGACCCAGTGACAGTGAAGGAACGGCAATATATTTCCAAGTCAAGATGGTGAGTGACTTGGGGGGAACTTCCAGTTGGTGGTGTTCCCATCTATCTGCTGCCCTTGTCCTTCTAGATGGTAGAGGTCATGGATTTGGAAGGTGCTGTCGAAGGAGCCTTGGTGGGTTGCTGCAGTGCATCCTGTAGATGGTACACACTGCTGCTACTGTGTGTCGGTGGCAGAGGGAGTGAATGTTTGTGGATGTGATGCCAATCAAGTGGGGCTGCTTTGTCCTGGATGGTGTCAAGCTTCTTGAGTGTTGTGGGAGCTGCACTCATCCAGGCAGGTAGGGAATATTCCATCACACTCCTGATTTGTGCCTTGTAGATGGTGGGGAGTCAGGAGATGAGTTACTCATTGCAGGATTCCCAGTCTCTGACCTGTTCTTGCAGCCACAGTATTTATATGGTTAGTCCAGTTCAGTTTCTGGTCAATGGTAACTCCCAGGATGTTGATAGTGGGGGATTCAGTGATGGTAATGTCATTAAACATCAAGGGACGATGGTTAGATTCTCTCTTGTTGGAGATGGTCATTGCCTGACACTTGTGTGGCACAAATGTTACTTGCTACTTGTCAGCCCAAACCTGGATATTGTCCAGCTCTTGCTGCATTTGGACATGGACTGCTTGAGTACCTGAGGAGTCATGAATGGTGCTGAACATTGTGCAATCATCAGCGAACATCCCCACTTCTGACCTTATGATGGAAGGAAGGTCATTGATGAAGCAGCTGAAGATGGTTGGGCCGAGGACACTACCCTGAGGAACTCCTGCAGTGATGTCCTGGAGCTGAGATGACTGACCTCCAACAACACAACCATCTTCCTTGGTGCTAGGTATGACTCCAACCTGTGGAGAGTTTTCCCCTGATTCCCATTGACTCCAGTTTTGCTAAGGCTCCTTGATGCCACACTCAGTCAAATGCTGCCTTGATGTCAAGAGCAGTCACTCTCACCTCAGGAGTTCAGCTCCTTTGCCCATGGTTGAACCAAGGCTGTAATGAGGTCAGGAGCTGAGTGGCTCTGGCGGAACCCAAACTGGGCATCAGTGAGCAGGTTATTGCTAAGCAAGTGCCGCTTGATAGCGCTGCTGATGACCCCTTCCATCACTTTACTGATGTTTGAGAGTAGACTGATGGGGTGGTAATTGGCTGGGTTAGATTTGTCCTGCTTTATGTGGACATTATCCAGGCTTGTGGGCTGAGAAGTGGCAAGTAACATTTGTGCCACACAAGTGTAGATAATGACCATCTTCAGAGAGAATGTAACCATCACCCCATGATATTCAATAGCATTACTATCACTGAATTCCCCACTATTAACATCCTGGGGGTTACCATTGACCAGAAACGGAACTGGACTAGCCATATAAATACTATGGCAGTTATTGGTGTTTGGTGTCATAGAGGTTTACAGCACAGAAAAAGGCCCTTCAGCCCATTGAGTCTGTGCCAGTCAGACAAGTACCTAACTATTGTAATCCCATTTTCCAGCCCTGTCAGGCAGAGAGTTCCAGATTCCCACCATCCTCTCTAAACATCCTGCCCCTTACCTTAAATCTATGCCCCTTGGTTATTGATCCCTCCACCAAGGGGAAAAGTTCCTTCCTGTCTACCCTATCTATGCCTCTCATAATTTTATACACCTCAGTCATGTCCCCCCTCAAACTCCTCTGCTCCAGGGAAAATAACCCCAGTCTATCCAATCTCTCCTCATAACTAAAACTCTCCAGTCCAAGCAACATCCTGGTAAATCTCCTCTGCACACTCTCTAGTGCAATCACATCCTTCATATAATGCAGATTCCAGAACTGAACACTATACGCCAGCTGTGGACTAATCAGCATTTTATACAGTTCCAGCATAACCTCCCCCCTCTTATATTCTATGTCTTGGCTAATAAAGGCAAGTATCCCATATGCCTTCTTAAACACCCTATCTACCTGTCCCGCTACCTTAAGGGACTAGTGGACATGCACACCAAGGTCCCTCTGATCCTCGGTGCTTCCCAGAGTCCTACCATTCATCATGTATTCCCGTGCCTTGTTTGTCCTGCCCAAGTGCATCACCTCACCCTTATCCGGATTAAATTCCATTTGCCATTGATCAGCCCATCTGACCAGCCTGTATATATCCTCCTGTAATCTAAGGCTATCCTCCTCACTATTTACCACCCCACCAATTTTCATGTCATCCGCAAACTTACTGATCAACCCTCCTACATTCAAGTCTAAATCATTTATATATACCACAAACAGTAAGGGACCCAACACCGATCCCTGCGGAACCCCACTGGACACAGGCATCCAGTCACAAAAACACCCCTCGACCATTACTCTCTGCTTCCTGCCGCTCAGCCAATTCTGGATCCAATTTGCCGAATTGCCTTGGATCCCATGGTCTCTTACCTTCGTTATCAGTCTCCCATGTGGGACCTGAGCAAAAGCCTGGGGTATTTGGGACAGTGTTGGGGACCTGGGGTATTTGGGACAGTGTTGGGGTCCCGGGGTATTTGGGACAGTGTTGGGATCCTGGGGTATTTGGGACAGTGTTGGGGTCCTGGGGTATTTGGGACAGTGTTGAGATCCTGGGGTATTTTGGACGGTGTTGGGGTCCTGGGGTATTTGGGGTGGTGTTGGGGTCCTGGGGTATTTGGGGCGGTGATGGGGTCCTGGGGTATTTGGGGCGGTGTTGGGGTCCTGGGGTATTTCGGGCATTGTTGGGGACTGGATATTTGGGATGGTGTTGGGTTTTGGGGGCATTTGTGACAGTGATGGGTTTTGGGGGTATTTGGGACAGGGTTGGAGTTTGGGGGTATTTGGAACGGCGGTGGGGTTTGTGGGTATTTGGGACGGCGGTGGATTTTGGGGGTATTTGGGACGGTGGTAGGGTTTGGGGTATTTGGGACGGTGGTGGATTTCGGGGGTATTTGGGACGGTGATGGGTTTCGAGATATTTGGGACGGTGGTGGGTTTCGGGAGTATTTGGGGCAGTGTTGAGTTTTGGGGGGAGTATTTGGGGCGGTGTTGAGTTTTGGGGGCTATTTGGGACGGTGGTGGGGTTTGGGGGTATTTGGGTTGGTGGTGGGGTTTGGCGGTATTTGGGACGGTGTTGGGGTTTGGGGGTATTTGGGTCGGTGTTGGGATTTGGGAGTATTTGGGGCAGTGGTGGGGTTTGGGAGTATTTCGGACAGTGGTGGGGTTTGGGGGTATTTGGGACAGTGGTGGGGTTTGGCGGTATTTGGGACAATGTTGGGGTTTGGGGGTATTTGGGGCAGTGGTGGGGTTTGGGGGTATTTGGGGCAGTGGTGGGGTTTGGGGGTATTTGGGACAGTGGTGGGGTTTGGGAGTATTTGGGGCAGTGGTGGGGTTTGGGGGTATTTGGGACAGTGGTGGGGTTTGGGGGTATTTGGGTCGGTGTTGGGGTTTGGGAGTATTTGGGACAGTGGTGGGGTTTGGGAGTATTTGGGGCAGTGGTGGGGTTTGGGGGTATTTGGGGCAGTGGTGGGGTTTGGGAGTATTTGGGTCGGTGTTGGGGTTTGGGGGTATTTGGGACGGTGTTGGGGTTTGGGAGTATTTGGGACAGTGGTGGGGTTTGGGAGTATTTGGGGCAGTGGTGGGGTTTGGGGGTATTTGGGACAGTGGTGGGGTTTGTGTGGGTTGGTGTATCTGACCTGTTTGAGCCGCTCTGATTGGTGGGGTTCAGAGTGAAGCTGTTGAAGCAACTTTTCATTTCTTCACAGGTATCGAAATTTTCGCACATTCACATCACTGAGACCAGTTCAATTCACCTGTTTGGCTCTGGATACGAGTGGGGAGATAGTCTGTGCTGGTTCACATGATTCCTTCGAAGTATTCGTGTGGTCGATGCAAACTGGCCGCTTGCTCGATGTACGTATGGAATTTGTTAGTTACTGCTACGGGCTGTATATTTCCAGCCTCTATACCCGGAGAGACACAGTGAGACTCCGGTCTCCAGATAAGCAGGAAATCCCACAGACTAGTTAAGCAACCTTAAACATTCACTCCCTCCACCACCGACACACAGTAGCAGCAGCATGTGTACCATCTACAAGATGCATTGCAGAAACTCACCAAGGCTCCTTCCAAACCCACAACCACCACCATCTAGAAGGACAAGGGCAGCAGATAGATGGGAACACCACCACCTGGAAGTTCCCCTCCAAGTCACTCACCATTCTGACTTGGAAATATATCGCCGTTCCTTCACTGTCGCTGGGTCAAAGTCCTGGAACTCCCTCCCTAACAGCACTGTGGGTGTACCTACACCACACGGACAAAATCCTGGAACTCCCTCCCTAACAGCACAGTGGGAGTACCTACACCACATGGACTGCAGCGGTTCAAGAAGGCAGCTCACCACCACCTTCTCAAGGGCAACTAGGGATGGGCAATAAATGCTGGCCCAGCCAGTGATGCCCACATCCTATTAATGAATTTAAAAGAAAAGTGGAAATTACTTATTTCAGCCCAAAATCCTCCAAACAGAGCGTGCTAATGGCCCTGCAGTCTGGGGGAAGGAGATGATCTGCTAGATAAGGCTGTGGTGTGGGAGCAGTTGGACCTGGGGGGAGAGGGCGGGGGAGGAACTGTGGCTGAAGGAAAAGGGAGATTGGGGGCTGAAGACGGTGCATGTTTGAGAGCAGCAGCCTCGTGCTGGGTGGGACAGGTTACCTGCTAACTCAAAGGTTTCACTCCGTTTAATCCACTTCTTTGCAGGTTCTGGCTGGACATGAAGGTCCGATCAGCAGCCTGAGCTTCAGCCCATCGCACACGCTCCTGGCGAGTGCGTCATGGGATAAGACGGTGAAATTGTGGGATATGTTTGACAGCTGGAAAACTAAAGAAACCTTTGTCCTGAATTCTGATGGTAAGGCAGCAGCTTTCATGTAAACAGAGCGAGAGGGACCTTTTTTTTTAACTCATTCACAGGATGTAGGCTTCACTGGTTAGACCAGCATTTATTGCCCGTCCCATAGCTTCCCAAGAATCTATCCACCTCTGCCTTAAAAATATTCAGGCGCTGGTTCCACCACCTTTGCAGGAAGAGAGTGTCAAAGTCTCATGACCCTGTGAGAGAAAAAATTTCACCTCTTCCCTGTCTTAAACGGGTGACCCCTTATTTGTAAACAGTGCACGTAGTTCTAGATTCTTCCACACCAGGAAACATCCTCTCCACATCCACCCTGTCAATACCCCTCAGCATCTTATATGTTTCAATCAAACCGCCTCTTACTCTTCTAAACTCCAGCGGATCCTTTGAATGCGGAGGCTGGTGGGGTGAAAAGTGAGGACAAGGGGGACCCTATCATGTTTCTGGGAGGGAGGGGAAGGGGTGAGGGCAGAGGGGTGGGAGATGGGTCACAGTTGAGGGCCCTGTCAACCACTGTGGGGAGGGGGGAGGGAAAATCGGTTAAGGAAGAAGGAGGACATGTCAGAGGAACCGTTTTTGAAGGTAGCATCATCGGAACAGATGCAACGGAGGCGAAGGAACTGGGAGAATGGGTTGGAGTCCTTATAGGAAGCGGGGTGTGAGGAGCTGTAGTCGAGGTAGCTGTGGGAGTCGGTAGGTTTGTAATGGATATTGGTGGACAGTCTCTCACCAGAAATGGAGACAGGTGTCAAGGAAGGGAAGGGAAGTGTCAGAGAAGGACCATGAGGGGTGGAAATTGGAAGCAAATCGATAAATTTTTCCAGGTCCAGATGAGAGCGTGAAACGGCACTGGAAGTCATTGATGTACCAAGAAAAGAGTTGTGGGAGGGGGCCTGAGAAAGACCAGAACAAGGAATGTTCCACGTTTCCCACAAAAAGACAGGTATAACTTGGGCCCTTGCAGGTATCCATAGCCACACCTTTTATTTGGAGGAATCTTTTAACTTATTTTGTTAGCCACAGTTGATTCACCTTTCCTGTTGGGTTTTTGTGTCTTGGAGGAGTGTAGATATGTGGTAGACCATGTAATACTTCTTTAAACACTAGCCATTGACTGTTTACCATCAAATTTTTTAGTGTATTTTGCCAATCCACCAGAGCCAACTTGCCCTGCATAACTTCATAGTTTCCTTTGTTCTGATTTAAGACCCTAGTTTCAGAATGAACTCTATCACTTTCCAACTTAATGTAAAATTCTATCATATTATGGTCACTATTTCCTAATGGCTCCATTACAGCAAGGCTGGTAATTAGCGCTTTCTCATTACATGATACTAAGTCTAAAATAGCCCGATCCCTGGTTGGCTCTTCAACATACAGGGCCAATAACCCATCTCGTACGCACTCCAGGAATTCATTCTCCACAGTATTAGTGCGAATTAAATTTACCCAGTCTATTTGTAAATTGAAAGTGCTCATTATTATTGTAATACCTATGTAAAGTGTAGCTGTAATTTCCTGATTTATACTGTGCTCAATGTTATCACCACAGTTTTGTTGCCTTTGGTGCTACAAATATCTCCCTGAAAGAGAGAGGGGGACTGAGACCCACCAGTCAGTGTATCTCACTGAGAGAGAGGAGACTGAGAGACACCAGTGTATCTCCCTGAGAGAGATGGGACTGAGAGACACCAGTCAGTGTATCTCACTGAGAGAGAGGAGACTGAGACACACCAGTGTATCTCCCTGAGAGAGATGGGACTGAGAGACACCAGTCAGTGTATCTCACTGAGAGAGAGGAGACTGAGACGCACCAGTGTATCTCCCTGAGAGAGATGGGACTGAGAGACACCAGTCAGTGTATCTGCAGTCAGAGAGAGAGAGAGAGAGATGAAATTTAATGCAGAGAAGTGTGAAGCAATATACTTTGATAGGAAGCACTGTATGAGGAGAGTCTATATGAACAAAATGGTACAGTTTTAACAGGAGTGTAGGAGCAGAGAGAGATCGGAGATGTATGTACACAAATCTTACAAGGTGACTGGAAAATCTGAGGACTCTTAAAAAAAAATCAAGATATTTGGCTTTCTAAATCAAGAAAGAATTTTTAAAAATGTTTTACAGGATGTGGGCATCGCTGGCTACACCAGCATTTTTATTGCAATTTTTTCAGTACAACAGTAAGGATGAAAGTTAAACCTTTATAAATCGCTGCTTTGCTTCAGCTGGAGTATTGTGTCCAGTTCTGGGCACTGGACTGAGGAAGGAGTTTGAAGCCAGGAGAGGGTACAGAGATTTACCAGAATGGTATCAGGGATGAAGGAGTTCAGTTACCGTGGAGAGAAGGTTAAGAGGCTTGATAGAGGTTCACACTTATGAGGGTTTTTGGTAGAGTAAACAAGGAGAAATAGTTTCTTGTGTTAGTAGAGTTGCTTTCCAGAGAACACATATATAAGATCGCTGGCAAAAAAGATGAGAATTTTTTTTCAGGCAGTGAGTTGTTGGGACCTGGAATGTGCTGCCTGAATGGGTGGTGGAAACTGATTCAATAATAACTTTCAACAGAGAATTGAGTAACCAAGGGGTCGCCTATTTAAGACAGAGATGAGGAGAATTTATTTTTTCCCTGAGGGTAGTGAGTTTAACTCTCTTCCTCAAAAGGCAGTGGAAGAGTCTTTGAATATTTTTAAACCGGAGGTAGATAGATTCTTGATAAACAACAGGATGAAAGGCTATCGTGGGGAGGCAGGAAGGTTACAGTCACATCAGCCATGATCTTACTGAATGACCGAGCAGGCTTGACAGGCTGACTGGCCGACTCATGCTCCTAATTCGTGAGTACCTATGGTTGTAAATACATGAAGGGGAAAATTTTGCAGGATAATGGAGAAAGGCCAGGTGAGTGGGACTAATTAGGTAGCTGTATTAGAGAACCAGTAAAGGCACCCTATGCAATGGGATTGCAGTTTAATACGTGTGAAACACTACACAATGTGCTACAAAGACTTGTGCAGTTTGAAGTGTAGTTACGCCCAGTGATGTCTCAAGCTGAGGGAAGAAGCCTTGTCCAATCCTGTAGTCTGATTAGACGATATCTCTGCAGGACTCTGTCTCTGAACTGTCCAACTGATCTCCATTCACAGTCCTGGACGTCGCATTCCGCCCGGATGGGAAGGAGTTGGCAGTTGTCACACTGGATGGTCAGATCACCTTCTGGGATCATCAGAACGCAGAGCAGATCGGCTCCATCGAAGGCCGCCATGACCTGCAAATGGGCCGCAAGGAACTGGATAAGATCACAGCGAAGCAGGCAGCCAAGGGCAGGTGACTGCAGTGGGGCGGGGAGCGGTCATTATGCATAGTGAGGCGGTGCTGGTCACCAACATGGAGGTCTGTACATGCTGTTCATGCACTTTTTCTGTTCTCAGGTCGTTCTCCACCCTGTGTTACTCGGCGGATGGACAGTCAGTGCTGGCTGGAGGACACTCCAAGTTTGTTTGTATTTACAATGTTAAAGAGCAGCTCCTTGTGAAGAGGTTTGAGATATCCTGTAACCTGTCTCTGGATGCAATGGAGGTGAGTGAGCCTTTGAGAGAACCAGCACTGAAACATTTCCAGGAAGGATAAAAAGATGCCGAAGCAGAAAACTCAGCTACACGTTTTCACACGTTGGGGAGACCAAATGCACACCTTTGATATCTTTGTGGAGCACCTGCATCCAACCTGCACCCTGACCCTGAGCTCCCAACTGCATCCAACCTGCACCCTGACCCTGAGCTCCCAGCTGCATCCAACCTGCACCCTGACCCTGAGCTCCCAACTGCATCCAACCTGCACCCTGACCCTGAGCTCCCAGCTGCATCCAACCTGCACCCTGACCCTGAGCTCCCAGCTGCATCCAACCTGCACCCTGACCCTGAGCTCCCAGCTGCATCCAACCTGCACCCTGACCCTGAGCTCCCAGCTGCATCCAACCTGCACCCTGACCCTGAGCTCCCAGCTGCATCCAACCTGCACCCTGACCCTGAGCTCCCAGCTGCATCCAACCTGCACCCTGACCCTGAGCTCCCAGCTGCATCCAACCTGCACCCTGACCCTGAGCTCCCAGCTGCATCCAACCTGCACCCTGACCCTGAGCTCCAGCTGCATCCAACCTGCACCCTGACCTCCCAGCTGTATCCAACCTGCACCCTGACCCTGAGCTCCCAGCTGCATCCAACCTGCACCCTGACCCTGAGCTCCCAGCTGCATCCAACCTGCACCCTGACCCTGAGCTCTCGCTCTGACCTCTCTCTCCTCAGCTTCTGACAGTGTTCCAATCAAGCTCAACGCAGGCTCGACGAACAGCACCTCATCTTTCAGTGAGGCACTTTACAGCCTTTTGGACTCAACATTGAGTTCAACAGTTTTAGACCATAACATCTACTCACGTTTCACTGGACAGCAGCTGTTGCGATGATTTGCCTTTTGCATTGACACCTCTTCTAGACACACCTTGTCCCGTTAACCATCCCCCTTTTCCTTGCACCATGAAACCTTTCATCATTTAATCTCTCCAGCTTCTACCCTACCCACAGACATTCCTATCTGTTCGTTCCTCCTGTCCTCCCGTTCCCTACCACTCTGCCTGCTCAATACTTCATAAACTTCTAACTTTTCCCCGTTCTGGTGAAATGTCATTGGCCTAAAATATTAACTCTGCTGCTCTCTCAAGCTTCTAGACCCGCTGAGTATTCTCAGCATTTTCTATTTTTCTTTCAGATTCCCAGCATCGACAGTATTTACACTTCAATTTTCCCATTCCCCCCACTGCTGTCTCTCACTGGGTACTGGTCCCACACACACTGTCTCTCACTGGGGTACGGGTTCCACACACACTGACTCTCACTGGGGTACGGGTTCCACACACACTGACTCTCACTGGGGTACAGGTCCCACACACACACTGTCTCTCACTGGGGTACGGGTTCCACACACACTGACTCTCACTGGGGTACGGGTCCCACACACACTGACTCTCACTGGGGTACGGGTCCCACACACACTGACTCTCACTGGGGTACGGGTCCCACACACACTGTCTCTCACTGGGGTACTGGTCCCACACACACTGACTCTCACTGGGGTACTGGTCCCACACACACTGACTCTCACTGGGGTACGGATCCCACACACACTGACTCTCACTGGGGTACGGGTCCCACACACACTGACTCTCACTGGGGTACGGGTCCCACACACACTGACTCTCACTGGGGTACGGGTCCCACACACACTGAATCTCACTGGGGTACGGGTCCCACACACACTGACTCTCACTGGGGTACGGGTCTCACACACACTGAATCTCACTGGGGTACGGGTCCCACACACACTGACTCTCACTGGGGTACGGGTCCCACACACACACTGATTCTCACTGGGGTACGGGTCCCACACACACTGACTCTCACTGGGGTACGGGTCCCACACACACTGACTCTCCCTGGGGTACGGGTCCCACACACACTGACTCTCACTGGGGTACGGGTCCCACACACACTGACTCTCACTGGGGTACGGGTCCCACACACACTGACTCTCACTGGGGTACGGGTCCCACACACACTGACTCTCACTGGGGTACGGGTCCCACACACACTGACTCTCACTGGGGTACGGGTCCCACACACACTGACTCTCACTGGGGTACGGGTCCCACACACACCGACTCTCACTGGGGTACGGGTCCCACACACACACTGACTCTCACTGGGGTACGGGTCCCACACACACTGACTCTCACTGGGGTACGGGTCCCACACACACACTGACTCTCACTGGGGTACGGGTCCCACACACACTGACTCTCACTGGGGTACGGGTCCCACACACACTGACTCTCACTGGGGTACGGGTCCCACACACACTGACTCTCACTGGGGTACGGGTCCCACACACACTGACTCTCACTGGGGTACGGGTCCCACACACACTGACTCTCACTGGGGTACGGGTCCCACACACACCGACTCTCACTGGGGTACGGGTCCCACACACACACTGACTCTCACTGGGGTACGGGTCCCACACACACTGACTCTCACTGGGGTACGGGTCCCACACACACTGAATCTCACTGGGGTACGGGTCCCACACACACTGACTCTCACTGGGGTACGGGTCTCACACACACTGAATCTCACTGGGGTACGGGTCCCACACACACTGACTCTCACTGGGGTACGGGTCCCACACACACACTGATTCTCACTGGGGTACGGGTCCCACACACACTGACTCTCACTGGGGTACGGGTCCCACACACACTGACTCTCCCTGGGGTACGGGTCCCACACACACTGACTCTCACTGGGGTACGGGTCCCACACACACTGACTCTCACTGGGGTACGGGTCCCACACACACTGACTCTCACTGGGGTACGGGTCCCACACACACTGACTCTCACTGGGGTACGGGTCCCACACACACTGACTCTCACTGGGGTACGGGTCCCACACACACTGACTCTCACTGGGGTACGGGTCCCACACACACCGACTCTCACTGGGGTACGGGTCCCACACACACACTGACTCTCACTGGGGTACGGGTCCCACACACACTGACTCTCACTGGGGTACGGGTCCCACACACACACTGACTCTCACTGGGGTACAGGTCCCACACACACTGACTCTCACTGGGGTACGGGTCCCACACACACACTGACTCTCACTGGGGTACGGGTCCCACACACACACACTGACTCTCAGTGGGGTACGGGTCCCACACACACACTGACTCTCACTGGGGTATGGGCCCTTATTGCTGACTGTTGAATGTTCTCACAGATGTATGGTTCTATTGCAGGAGTTTCTGGATCGTAGGAAGATGACAGAGTTTGGGAGTCTGGCTTTGATAGACGATGGTGCTGGAGATGAGCATGGAGTGGCGATCAGTCTGCCAGGAGTGAAGAAAGGTAAGAGAGTGTGGGAGCCCAGTGGTGATGAGGTTTGAGTGCTCATGAGAGAATTCAGTGCAGAGGGGGAAGGAGATGCTGGTTCTTCTGTTTTCTCAACTTCCAGAACTGGTTCAAGGCTTTAATTAGGAGAGAGGCTCGGCGGTTGTTTGGAGAGAGGCTCGGCAGTTGTTTGGAGAGAGGCTCGGCGGTTGTTTGGAGAGAGGCTCGGCGGTTGTTTGGAGAGAGGCTCGGCGGTTGTTTGGAGAGAGGCTCGGCGGTTGTTTGGAGAGAGGCTCGGCGGTTGTTTGGAGAGAGGCTCGGCGGTTGTTTGGAGAGAGGCTCGGCGGTTGTTTGGAGAGAGGCTCGGCGGTTGTTTGGAGAGAGGCTCGGCGGTTGTTTGGAGAGAGGCTCGGCGGTTGTTTGGAGAGAGGCTCGGCGGTTGTTTGGAGAGAGGCTCGGCGGTTGTTTGGAGAGAGGCTCGGCGGTTGTTTGGAGAGAGGCTCGGCGGTTGTTTGGAGAGAGGCTCGGCGGTTGTTTGGAGAGAGGCTCGGCGGTTGTTTGGAGAGAGGCTCGGCGGTTGTTTGGAGAGAGGCTCGGCGGTTGTTTGGAGAGAGGCTCGGCGGTTGTTTGGAGAGAGGCTCGGCGGTTGTTTGGAGAGAGGCAACATCAGAACAGATGCGACAGAGGCGAAGGAACTGGGAGAATAAGATGGAGTCCATACAGGAAGCGGAGTGTGAGGAGCTGTAGTTGAGGTAGCTGTGAGAGTCGGTAGGTTTGTAATGGATATTGATGGACAGTCTATCATCAGAAATAAAGAGAGAGAGGTCAAGGAAGGGAAGGGAAGTGTCCGAGACCATGTAAAGGTAATAGAGGGGTGGAAATTGGAGGCAAAATTGATACATTATTCCTGGACCAGACGAGAGCATGAAGCCCCTGAGAGACCCTCTCAGTGTTGCTCTGTCACTGCGTGGACAGTCTGCCAGACAACAGGTTTTCCAGCATTTTCTGTTTTTGTCTAAATCATTGAGTATGTTCAAGACTGAGATCGATAGATTTCTACATATTCAAAACGTCAAGCGCTTCAGGAGTAGTGCAGGTAAAAGGTGTTGCAGCACAAGATTATCCCCAGAGTGGGCTTGAAGGGGCTGCTCCTGTTCTTAGGTTTTTACTCCATTCTGAGTTCTTCAACGGGAGCTGGGTGAGGGTGTGGAGTAGTTTAACGGGAGCTGGGTGAGGGTGTGGAGTAGTTTAACAGGAGCTAGGTGAGTGTGTGGAGTAGTTTAACGGCAGCTGGGTGATGGTGTGGAGTAGTTTAACGGGAGCTGGGTGAGGGTGTGGAGTAGTTTAACGGGAGCTGGATGAGGGTGTGGAGTAGTTTAACGGGAGCTGGGTGATGGTGTGGAGTAGTTTAACGGGAGCTGGGTGAGGGTGTGGAGTAGTTTAACGGGAGCTGGGTGATGGTCTGGAGTACTTTAACGGGAGCTGGGTGAGGGTGTGGGGTAGTTTAACGGGAGCTGGGTGATGGTCTGGAGTACTTTAACGGGAGCTGGGTGAGGGTGTGGGGTAGTTTAACGGGAGCTGGGTGAGGGTGTGGGGTAGTTTAACGGGAGCTGGGTGAGGGTGTGGGGTAGTTTAACGGGAGCTGGGTGAGGGTGTGGAGTAGTTTAACGGGAGCTGGGTGAGGGTGTGGAGTAGTTTAACGGGAGCTGGGTGAGGGTGTGGAGTAGTTTAACGGGAGCTGGGTGAGGGTGTGGGGTAGTTTAACGGGAGCTGGGTGAGGGTGTGGGGTAGTTTAACGGGAGCTGGGTGAGGGTCTGGAGTAGTTTAACGGGAGCTGGGTGAGGGTGTGGAGTAGTTTAACGGGAGCTGGGTGAGGGTGTGGAGTAGTTTAACGGGAGCTGGGTGAGGGTGTGGAGTAGTTTAACGGGAGCTGGGTGAGGGTGTGGAGTAGTTTAACGGAAGCTGGGTGAGGGTGTGGAGTAGTTTAACGGGAGCTGGGTGAGAGTGTGGAGTAGTTTAACGGCAGCTGGGTGAGGGTGTGGAGTAGTTTAATGGGAGCTGGGTGAGGGTGTGGAGTAGTTTAACGGGAGCTGGGTGAGGGTGTGGAGTAGTTTAATGGCAGCTGGGTGAGGGTGTGGAGTAGTTTAACGGCAGCTGGGTGAGGGTGTGGAGTAGTTTAACGGCAGCTGGGTGAGGGTGTGGAGTAGTTTAACGGGAGCTGGGTGAGAGTGTGGAATAGTTTAACGGGAGCTGGGTGAGGGTGTGGAGTAGTTTAACGGGAGCAGGGTGAGGGTGTGGAGTAGTTTAACGGGAGCTGGGTGAGGGTGTGGAGTAGTTTAACGGGAGCTGGGTGAGAGTGTGGAGTAGTTTAACAGGAGCTGGGTGAGTGTGTGGAGTAGTTTAACGGGAGCTGGGTGAGGGTGTGGAGTAGTTTAACGGGAGCTGGGTGAGGGTATGGAGTAGTTTAACGGGAGCTGGGTGAGGGTGTGGGGTAGTTTAACGGGAGCTGGGTGATGGTGTGGAGTAGTTTAACGGGAGCTGGGTGCTGGTGTGGAGTAGTTTAACGGAAGCTGGGTGCTGGTGTGGAGTAGTTTAACGGGAGCTGGGTGCTGGTGTGGAGTAGTTTAACGGGAGCTGGGCGATAGTGTGCTCCCCCCAGGCGGGTCCTTTCTGTGATCTGTCACAGCGCCAGTAGCTCCAAATTCTGACACGTTGAATGCAATCGTTTAGTTCCGATTGTTTGCCTGTAAAAAGGTGAACCAGTGAGATTGTGGGCCGTGGGGTTGAGATATCCTCGGTTTAGTTATATCTGTGTGGTGTGAAATAGAAAACCATTCGGCTTTTTAACTCTGGCCTCAGTTGATGGTAGTTGGAATATGTCCTGTGTCCTAACTAACTCTGTCCTGTCTTTTTGGATAAGGTGACATGAGTTCACGCCACTTTAAGCCGGAAATCCGTGTGACCTGTCTTCGCTTCTCTCCAACAGGTAGGAAGCAATAAGAGTAATTTCACAGCAGCGCCCACTAATCAGGAAGATCATTTTCTATATACCAACACCAGTCTGTGTTGAATTTAAGGAATGAGGGATTAAATTCACACAAGTCCCAAGATATTTGGAAAAGGATATTTATGTTAGTGATAAAGGCAAAATACTGCGGATGCTGGAAATCTGAAACAAAAACAAAAAATACTGGAAAAGCTCAGCGGGTCTGACAGCATCTGTGGAGAGGAACAGAGATAATGTTTCGAGTCCATATGAGGAAGAGTCATACAGATTCGAAACACTAACTCTGTTTCTCACCACAGATGCTGTCAGACCCGCTGAGCTTTTCCAGCATGTTTCATTTCTGTTTTTGTTCCTGGTCTCCCCTGTAGGTGGTCCCATGTCCCTGTGGTTCAGGAGATTACCGTAACTGTCCCAACTTTGTCATGTGACCTGGTGGGGAGGGTGTAACAGCGACTTGCCATGTGAGGGATCTGTTCATCCCCTCCTGATGGATCTGTCCCTGCTCTCGAGAGATGAGGCTGAATGCAAACTGGTTTCATTTGCAATAAATTTGTGAAAGAACCAACACATATTCAATCTAATTCTGACAGTTGATTGTAACACAAAAATAATACGTAACAGAAGCAGCCCTGATCCAGGTCCTTCATCACACCCTCACTTCATTGATGACTGACTGCGGTCTCAACAATTCTGTAGTGTCTGTCCCTCACTGTTCTGATTCTCTGGTGTCTGTCCCTCACTGTCTCACTGTTCTGATTCTCTGGTGTCTGTCCCTCACTGTTCTGATTCCCTGGTGTCTGTCCCTCACTGTTCTGATTCTCTGGTGTCTGTCCCTCACTGTTCTGATTCCCTGGTGTCTGTCCCTCACTGTTCTGATTCCCTGGTGTCTGTCCCTCACTGTTCTGATTCTCTGGTGTCTGTCCCTCACTGTTCTGATTCTCTGGTGTCTGTCCCTCACTGTTCTGATTCTCTGGTGTCTGTCCCTCACTGTTCTGATTCCTGGAACCATTCTCGTGAATCTTTGCTGCACTGTCTCTCTGATGGCTTTCATCCTCCCTGAAGTGCATTGCCCAGTATTGACACAATATTTCAGTTGGAGCCTGTGTTTTCCAAAGGATTATCATAACCCCCTCGCTCTTGTACTCTATGCCTCTATTAATAAAGCTCAGGATTCTGTATGCCTTTTGAATCACTTTCTCCCCTGCCCTGCCACCTTCAATGACTTATGTACACATAGCCCCAAGTCCCTCTGCTCCTGCACTTACTTCAGAATTGTACGCTTTGTTTTATGTTCTCCCTCCATGTCCTTCCCACCAAAATGTATCATTTCACATTTCTCTGCATTAAATTTGATCTGCCCTGTATCTGCCCATTCCATCAGCCTGTCTCTGCCCTTCTGAAGTCGGTCACTACCCTCCTCACAGTTCACTATGTTTTCAGGTTTCGTATCATCAGCAAATTTTGATATTTTATCCTGGACACCAAAATAAAGTCATGAAAGCACTGGTCCCAACACTGACACATAGGGGCACCACTTCACACCTTTGTCCACTCCAAAAGATAAAGTTTTACCATTGTCCCCATCAAACACTCCCAGGACAGGTACAGCATGGGGTTAGATACAGAGTAAATCTTCCTCTACACTGTCCCCATCAAACACTCCCAGGACACGTACAGCACGGGGTTAGATACAGAGTAAAGCTCCCTCTACACTGTCCCCATCAAACACTCCCAGGACAGGTACAGCACGGGGTTAGATACAGAGTAAAGCTCCCTCTACACTGTCCCCATCAAACACTCCCAGGACACGTACAGCACGGGGTTAGATACAGAGTAAATCTCCCTCTACACTGTCCCCATCAAACACTCCCAGGACAGGTACAGCACGGGGTTAGATACAGAGTAAATCTCCCTCTACACCGTCCCCATCAAACACTCCCAGGACAGGTACAGCACGGGGTTAGATACAGGGTAAAGCTCCCTCTACACTGTCCCCATCAAACACTCCCAGGACAGGTACAGCACGGGGTTAGATACAGAGTAAATCTCCCTCTACACTGCTCTCATCAAACACTCCCAGGACAGGTACAGCACAGGGTTGGATACAGAGTAAAGCTCCCTATACACTGTCCCCATCAAACACTCCCAGGACAGGTACAGCACAGGGTTAGATACAGAGTAAAACTCCCTCTACACTGCCCTCATCAAACACTCCCAGGACAGGTACAGCACGGGGTTAGATACAGAGTAAAGCTCCCTCTACACTGCCCTCATCAAACACTCCCAGGACAGGTACAGCACGGGGTTAGATACAGAGTAAATCTCCCTCTACACTGTCCCCATCAAACACTCCCAGGACAGGTACAGCACGGGGTTAGATACAGAGTAAAGCTCCCTCTGTTCCCTGCAGGCAGAAGCTGGGCAGCCACAAGCACCGAGGGTCTCCTGATTTTCTCGCTGGACGGTTCTGTTGTGTTCGACCCCTTTGATCTGGATGAGGAAGTCAATCCGAGCATTATACGCCGTGTGCTGCGTAAGAAAGAATTCACAGCCGCCATCATGATGGCGTTCCGTTTGAATGAAGACAAGCTGACTCTGGAAGTGCTGGAGAGTGTTCCTCATGCCGATAGTGAGTATGAAAGCCCCTTGGGTCAGTACCGTAGACACAGAGATGTAGTCAGTACCCCTTAGACCCGCTCTATACCTGACTACTTGCCTCAGTGACCTGTCTCTGTTCCAGGATTATACCGATTGTGAGGCTGCCGGAGATCCTGACAGCTGTCGGGAAAAGGGAGCAGGACTTTGCTATGCCTCTTCTAGCCCACCATGGCTCACTTATCGTAGAGTTGATACTAAGGGAGTGTTACACTGTAGGATCAGTACTGAGTGAGTGCAGCACTGTCAGAGGGTCAGTACTGAGGGAGTGCTGCACTGTCAGAGGGTCAGTACTGAGTGAGTGCAGCACTGTCAGAGGGTCAGTACTGAGGGAGTGCTGCACTGTCAGAGGGTCAGTGCTTAGGGAGTGCTGCACTGTCAGAGGGTCAGTACTGAGGGCGTGCTACACTGTCAGAGGGTCAGTACTGAGTGAGTGCAGCACTGTCAGAGGGTCAGTACTGAGGGAGTGCTGCACTGTCAGAGGGTCAGTACTGAG
Organism: Isurus oxyrinchus; assembly: GCA_026770705.1. Lineage (NCBI taxonomy): Eukaryota > Metazoa > Chordata > Chondrichthyes > Lamniformes > Lamnidae > Isurus > Isurus oxyrinchus. The sequence goes on from JANJGN010000018.1 coordinate 116,034,771, forward strand.
GGCGTGCTACACTGTAGGATCAGTACTGAGTGAGTGCAGCACTGTCAGAGGGTCAGTACTGAGGGAGTGCTGCACTGTCAGAGGGTCAGTACTGAGTGAGTGCAGCACTGTCAGAGGGTCAGTACTGAGGGAGTGCTACACTGTAGGATCAGTACTGAGTGAATGCTGCACTGTCAGAGGGTCAGTACTGAGTGAGTGCAGCACTGTCAGAGGGTCAGTACTGAGGGAGTGCTGCACTGTCGGTTGGTCAGTACTGAGGGAGTGCTGCACTGTCGGAGGGTCAGTACTGAGTGAGTGCAGCCCTGTCAGAGGGTCAGTACTGAGGGAATGCTGCACTGTCGGTTGGTCAGTTCTGTGGGAGTACTGCACTGTTAGAGGGTCATTATTCAGGGAGTGCTGCACTGTCGGAGGATCAGTACTGAGGGAGTGCAGCACTGTCAGAGGGTCAGTACTGAGTGAGTGCAGCACTGTCAGATGGTCAGTACTGAGGGAGTGCTGCACTGTCAGAGGGTCAATACTGAGGGAGTGCTGCACTGTCAGAGGGTCAGTACTGAGAGAGTGCTGCACTGTCGGAGGATCAGTACTGAGGGAGTGCTGCACTGTCGGATGGTCAGTACTGAGGGAGTGCTGCACTGTCGGAGGGTCAGTACTGAGGGAGCGCTGCACTGTCAGAGGGTCAGTACTGAGTGAGTGCTGCACTGTCAGAGGGTCAGTACTGAGGGAGTGCTGCATTGTCAGAGGGTCAGTATTGAGGGAGTGCTGCACTGTTGGGGAGACTAAATCGTGTTGAAGACACAGTGAAGCTGCAGAGCGATAGTAACATGTTGGTTGCGTGGCCAACAACGTGGCCACCGAGTCTAATGTGTGGGCATTTCAGGTTATCCAATTTTGGTGGGGAATATTGGAACAGGATATCTTTAAAATGGTGAGAGACTTGGAAATGTTTACATTCCGAAGAATCTGGGTGTCCTGGTACATGAAGCTTAGAAAGTTAATGTGCAGGTACAGCAAGTGATTAAGAAGGCTAATGAAATGTTGGAATTTGTCCTGAGAGATTGAATGCTAACAGTACAAATATCTTACTGCATCGACACAGGTGAGGCCACACCTGGAGTATTGTGTTTAGTTCTGATCTCCTTGTCTCTGGAAGGACATACTTGTTCGAGAGGGAGTATACTGAAGGGTCACTAAATTGATTCCTGCAATGATGGAAATCCTAGGATGGGATGTGCTGGGATGAGAAGAGATTTAGGAGACTAGGCTTATTTTTCCTGGAGTTTAGAAGAATGAGAGGTGATCTCATTGAGAAATGTAAAATTCTGAATTGGCTTGATGGAACAGCTCGTGTGAACATGTTCTCCCTGGCTGGGTATTCTCAGGGTCACAGTCTGAGAAAAAGGGATCATTTAGGACTGAGATGAGGAGGAATTTCTTCACTCAGAGGGTTGTGAATCTTTGGAATTCTGTACTCCAGAGGACTATGGAAGCTCAATGATTAAACATATTCCAGACAGAGATGGATAGATTTTTAGATACCAAGGGAAAATGAAATTGAGATTGAAGATCAGACATTACCATTATAAATGGTGGGGCTGGCTCAAAGGGGCAAATGGCCTATTCCTGTTTCTTAGGTCAGGTTCTCAACATCTGTCCTTGTCTCTCTGTCCATGTCTCTCTCTCTCTCTCTGTCCATGTCTCTCTCTCTCTCTCTGTCCATGTCTCTCTCTCTCTCTCTCTGTCCATGTCTCTCTCTCTGTCCACGTCTCTCTCTCTCTCTGTCCACGTCTCTCTCTCTCTGTCCACATCTCTCTCTGTCCATGTCTCTCTCTCTCTGTCCATGTCTCTCTCTCTCTCTGTCCATGTCTCTGTCTACGTCTCTCTCTCTCTGTCCATGTCTCTCTCTCTCTGTCCACGTCTCTCTCTCTGTCCACGTCTCTCTCTGTCCATGTCTCTCTCTCTCTCTCTCTCTCTGTCCACGTCTCTCTCTGTCCATGTCTCTCTCTCTCTCTCTGTCCATGTCTCTCTCTCTCTCTGTCCATGTCTCTCTCTCTCTCTGTCCATGTCTCTCTCTCTGTCCATGTCTCTCTCTCTCTCTCTCTCTCTGTCCATCTCTCTCTCTCTCTGTCCATCTCTCTCTCTCTCTGTCCATGTCTCTCTCTCTCTCTCTGTCCATGTCTCTCTCTCTCTCTGTCCATGTCTCTCTCTCTGTCCACGTCTCTCTCTCTCTGTCCACATCTCTCTCTGTCCATGTCTCTCTCTCTCTCTGTCCATGTCTCTCTCTCTCTCTGTCCATGTCTCTGTCTACGTCTCTCTCTCTCTGTCCATGTCTCTCTCTCTCTGTCCACGTCTCTCTCTCTGTCCACGTCTCTCTCTGTCCATGTCTCTCTCTCTCTCTCTCTCTCTGTCCACGTCTCTCTCTGTCCATGTCTCTCTCTCTCTCTCTGTCCATGTCTCTCTCTCTCTCTGTCCATGTCTCTCTCTGTCCACGTCTCTCTCTCTCTCTCTGTCCACGTCTCTCTCTGTCCATGTCTCTCTCTCTCTCTCTGTCCATGTCTCTCTCTCTCTGTCCACGTCTCTCTCTCTGTCCACGTCTCTCTCTGTCCATGTCTCTCTCTCTCTCTCTGTCCACGTCTCTCTCTGTCCATGTCTCTCTCTCTCTCTCTGTCCATGTCTCTCTCTCTCTGTCCATGTCTCTCTCTCTGTCCACGTCTCTCTCTCTCTCTCTCTGTCCATGTCTCTCTCTCTGTCTACGTCTCTCTCTCTCTGTCCACGTCTCTCTCTCTGTCCACATCTCTCTCTTTGTCCACGTCTCTCTTTGTCCATATCTCACTCTCTCTCTCTCTGTCCATGTCTCTCTCTCTCTCTGTCCATGTCTCTCTCTCTGTCCACATCTCTCTCTCTCTCTCTCTGTGCACGTCTCTCTCTCTCTGTGCATGTCTCTCTCTCTCTGTGCACGTCTCTCTCTGTCCATGTCTCTCTCTCTCTCTCTGTCCATGTCTCTCTCTCTCTCTCTGTCCATGTCTCTCTCTCTCTCTGTCCATGTCTCTCTCTCTCTCTGTCCATGTCTCTCTCTCTGTCCACGTCTCTCTCTCTCTCTCTGTCCATGTCTCTCTCTCTCTCTGTCCATGTCTCTCTCTCTGTCCACGTCTCTCTCTCTCTCTCTGTCCACGTCTCTCTCTGTCCATGTCTCTCTCTCTCTCTCTGTCCATGTCTCTCTCTCTCTGTCCACGTCTCTCTCTCTGTCCACGTCTCTCTCTGTCCATGTCTCTCTCTCTCTCTCTGTCCACGTCTCTCTCTGTCCATGTCTCTCTCTCTCTCTCTGTCCATGTCTCTCTCTCTCTCTGTCCATGTCTCTCTCTCTGTCCACGTCTCTCTCTCTCTCTGTCCATGTCTCTCTCTCTCTCTGTCCATGTCTCTCTCTCTGTCTACGTCTCTCTCTCTCTGTCCATGTCTCTCTCTCTCTCTCTGTCCACGTCTCTCTCTCTGTCCACGTCTCTCTCTCTGTCCACATCTCTCTCTTTGTCCACGTCTCTCTTTGTCCATATCTCACTCTCTCTCTCTCTGTCCATGTCTCTCTCTCTCTCTGTCCATGTCTCTCTCTCTGTCCACATCTCTCTCTCTCTGTGCACGTCTCTCTCTCTCTGTGCACGTCTCTCTCTCTCTGTGCACGTCTCTCTCTCTCTGTGCACGTCTCTCTCTCTCTGTGCACGTCTCTCTCTGTCCATGTCTCTCTCTCTGTCCTTGTCTCCCTCTCTGTCCATGCCTTTCTCTCTCTCTCTTTCTCTCTCCCTCTGTGTCCGTCTCTCTCTCTCTCTGTTTGCATTTATTGTGAAAACTGATCTGTCTGAAAATACTTTGTTTTGGACTAATGCTGAACATCTAAATCTGAATCTTGCACATCATCACCCAGCTCGCCTGTTAAAACTCCAGGAATTTTGCTTTTCGCAAATGTTTGGAAAGTATCCTCCTGTTGGAATGTTGCTTTTGTGTTTAATTAGAGTTTGAAGTACTTGCACTTTCTGGGGTGCTCCCTCTCCCTCGGTGTCCGCCTCCCTCTCCCTCGGTGTCCGCCTCCCTCTCCCTCGGTGTCCGCCTCCCTCTCCCTCGGTGTCCGCCTCCCTCTCCCTCGGTGTCCGCCTCCCTCTCCCTCGGTGTCCGCCTCCCTCTCCCTCGGTGTCCGCCTCCCTCTCCCTCGGTGTCCACCTCCCTCTCCTTCTCCCTCGGTGTCCGCCTCCCTCTCCCTCGGTGTCCGCCTCCCTCTCCCTCTCCCTCGGTGTCCGCCTCCCTCTCCCTCTCCCTCGGTGTCCGCCTCCCTCTCCCTCTCCCTCGGTGTCCGCCTCCCTCTCCCTCTCCCTCGGTGTCCGCCTCCCTCTCCCTCTCCCTCGGTGTCCGCCTCCCTCTCCCTCTCCCTCGGTGTCCGCCTCCCTCTCCCTCTCCCTCGGTGTCCGCCTCCCTCTCCCTCTCCCTCGGTGTCCGCCTCCCTCTCCCTCTCCCTCGGTGTCCGCCTCCCTCTCCCTCTCCCTCGGTGTCCGCCTCCCTCTCCCTCGGTGTCCGCCTCCCTCTCCCTCTCCCTCGGTGTCCGCCTCCCTCTCCCTCGGTGTCCGCTTCCCTCTCCCTCGGTGTCCGCCTCCCCCTCCCTCGGTGTCCGCCTCCCTCTCCCTCGGTGTCCGCCTCCCTCTCCCTCGGTGTCCGCCTCCCTCTCCCTCGGTGTCCGCCTCCCTCTCCCTCTCCCTCGGTGTCCGCCTCCCTCTCCCTCGGTGTCCGCCTCCCTCTCCCTGTCTCTGTCTGTGTCTCTCTGTCACCGCTGTTCCAGTTATTGTTTTGTGTGTGACCCTACCCTGATCCTTCCCCCTCTCTATCTTTCTGTTCCAGTTGACCTTGTGTGCTCGACGCTGCCTCTGTTGTACGTGGAGAAGCTTCTGCAGTTTGTGGCCTCAGCGCTGGAGACTTCCCGGCACCTGGAATTCTTCCTGACTTGGGCTCAGCGGTTACTCACTTTACACGGACAGAAGCTGAAGGCCAGGTGAACAACGGCCCAATTGTCACTGGCGGGTGGGGGTCAGGGGGTCAGGCTGACCGTCACTGGAGGGTGCGAGCGGGGGGTGTGGGGTGGGGTGGTGGGGGCGAGTGGGGTGGTGGGGGGCGAGTGGGGTGGTGGGGGCGAGTGGGGTGGTGGGGTGGGGGGGGATGTGGGGTGAGGTGGTGGGGTGGGGTGGGTGTTGGGTGGTGGGGGCGAGTGAGGTGGGGTGGTGGGGGCGAGTGGGGTGGAGTGGTGGGGGGGGGTGGGTGTGGGGTGGTGGGGGGCGAGTGGGGGGGGTGGTGGGGGCGAGTAGAATGAACAGCTGGTGCTGTATGAAGCGAGAGCTGCGGGAGGGGTCAGTGCTCAGTGCTTGGTTTGGGCTGTGTGTGGCTCAGACAGATTTTGGGCTGTTTCGCAGTGATTGGGGTCTGAGTGCTGTGTGGAGACAGTGTGGCTCTCCCTCCTTCCCCATTCCCCACCTTTCCCAATCCAACCCTGGGAACTCAACCTGGCCTTCCGACCTCCGGAGCTGCAAACCCTGTTTACAGGTTACATCACCAAACTGTCACCCACTGACCCCACTGACCCCACCCCCCCACTGACCCCACTGACCCCCACCCCCCCCCACTGACCCCACACCCCCACTGACCCCACCCCCCCCACTGACCCCACCCCCCCCACTGACCCCACCCCCCCACTGACCCCACTGACCCCACCCCCCCCACTGACCCCACACCCCCACTGACCCCACCCCCCCCACTGACCCCACCCCCCCCCACTGACCCCACCCCCCCACTGACCCCACTGACCTCATACCCCCACCCCCACTGACCCCACACCCACACCCCCACTGACCTCACACCCACTGACCCCACACCCACTGACCCCACACCCCCACTGACCCAACACCCACAACTCCCCGACCCCACTGACCCCAAGCTCCCGCTGGACCCCACATCCCCACCCACCCCGCTGTACTGTTTGCCCCCCCCTCACTGCCCAGGGTAGTTTGCTCCAGTGGACACTCTGCCCCCCAGTTAGATGATGTCATTTCTCCCCAGGAGAACCTCGGAGATACGCTGTGTGAATTGTCAGTTTCTAGATTTGATATTGTGCTGTTTCTGGAGTCCTGCTTTCTCTGTATACAGCACAGTGATGGTTGACTTTGAGTTTGTTTTCACAGGTCAGTGGTCTTGCTGCCAATGATCCAGTCGCTGCAGAGGAGTATCCAGCATCACTTTGACACAGTGTCTAAACTGTAAGTTAGTGGTCAGTCCCAACTAAAGCATTGTTCACCGCGCACTCTAACCCACACCACATTGCTCATTGCGCACTCTAACCCACACCACATTGCTCATTGCGCACTCTAACCCACACCACATTGCTCATTGTGCACTCTAACCCACACCACATTGTTCACCGTGCACTCTAACCCACACCACATTGCTCATTGTGCACTCTAACCCACACCACATTGCTCACTGTGCACTCTAACCCACACCACATTGCTCATTGTGCACTCTAACCCACACCACATTGTTCACCGCGCACTCTAACCCACACCACATTGCTCACTGTGCACTCTAACCCACACCACATTGCTCACTGTGCACTCTAACCCACACCACATTGCTCATTGCGCACTCTAGCCCACACCACATTGTTCACCGCGCACTCTAACCCACACCACATTGCTCACTGTGCACTCTAACCCACACCACATTGCTCATTGTGCACTCTAACCCACACCACATTGCTCATTGTGCACTCTAACCCACACCACATTGTTCACCGTGCACTCTAACCCACACCACATTGCTCATTGCGCACTCTAGCCCACACCACATTGTTCACCGCACACTCTAACCCACACCACATTGCTCACTGTGCACTCTAACCCACACCACATTGTTCACCGCGCACTCTAACCCACACCACATTGTTCACCGCACACTCTAACCCACACCACATTGTTCACCGCGCACTCTAACCCACACCACATTGCTCACTGTGCACTCTAACCCACACCACATTGCTCACTGCACACTCTAACCCACACCACATTGCTCACTGCGCACTCTAACCCACACCACATTGCTCATTGCGCACTCTAACCCACACCACATTGCTCACTGCGCACTCTAACCCACACCACATTGCTCACTGCGCACTCTAACCCACACCACATTGTTCACTGCGCACTCTAACCCACACCACATTGCTCATTGCGCACTCTAACCCACACCACATTGCTCATTGTGCACTCTAACCCACACCACATTGTTCACTGTGCACTCTAACCCACACCACATTACTCATTGTGCACTCTAACCCACACCACATTGCTCACTGTGCACTCTAACCCACACCACATTGCTCATTGTGCACTCTAACCCACACCACATTGTTCACCGCGCACTCTAACCCACACCACATTGCTCATTGTGCACTCTAACCCACACCACATTGTTCACCGCGCACTCTAACCCACACCACATTGCTCACTGTGCACTCTAACCCACACCACATTGCTCACTGTGCACTCTAACCCACACCACATTGCTCATTGCGCACTCTAACCCACACCACATTGCTCACTGCGCACTTTAACCCACACCACATTGCTCATTGCGCACTCTAACCCACACCACATTGCTCATTACGCACTCTAACCCACACCACATTGCTCACTGCGCACTCTAACCCACATCACATTACTCATTGCGCACTCTAACCCACACCACATTGTTCACCGTGCACTCTAACCCACACCACATTGTTCACCGTGCTCTCTAACCCGCACCACATTGTTCACCGCGCAGTCACACACGCATGGATTTTAAGGGTGAGATAAAACAGTTCAATAGCACCAATCTGGAGTTCAGGATGAGGTGGGTTGACTTTGATCACTTTCTTTCAAATTCCGTGCAGCTGACCTGAGGTGGTCTCCTAGCACTTGCAGTCTGTGGTTCTCTGGTTGAAACTTGCTTTTAATGTCTCTACTGGTGATTTTTCCCCCGTTTCCTCCTGACTGAGGTTTCTGAAAGAAAGCAGGATACAGCGATGTGAGGAATAGCCAGCTAGCTGCTGTGGCAGGATTACTGAGTGAGCGTTCAGGATTTTGCTCTCCTCAGGCTAGGAGCTGATTTACTTCACTATCCTCACACACAACATGGCCACTTGGTCAGGAGCCAATCAGAACTCTGTCGCTAGGCGGTTCCCTCTTAAACCAGGTCTCCATTCCAGCACCATTCTGTCCAATCTGGTACACACTGCCCCAGGAGAGAGCAGCATTGTAAATGTTCTTCTCCCTGCTCCATTGAACCTCTTTTAAACTGCAACCATGGTAGCTTTTAAAGCCACAGTCCAATCTTAAAGCCAATGTCCAAAAAATAAAAATATGTTCTTTGCAACATAAAATTAGCGAGATGAACATGTGCCTCAAAGGTTGGTTTGGGAGAGGTGGGTTCTGGTTTGTGGGGCACTGGCACCAGTACTGGGCAAAGTGGGGGCTGTACTGCTGGGGTAGTCTGCACCTGAATCGTGCTGGGAAGTGTGTACATGCGAACTGTGTAACTAGGGAAGTTGAGAGGGTTTTAAAACTAAATGGTGGGCGTGAGGGATCAAATGTGGAAAGATGTAATAAATCAATTCGATATAAGACAAGAGAGGGAAATAGTAAAATGGGAAATGAGGGTTGGAGAATGGCAGGAAGGGATAAAGAATGCATAAAGAATCAAGAGTAGATATCATAAAGATAACAGAAAGACTAAGCTAAAGGCTCTATATCTGAACGTGCGTAGCATTCATAACAAAGTAAATTAATTGACAGAGCACATTGAAGTAAATAAATACGATCCGATAGCCATTACAGAGAACTAGCTGCAAGATGACAAGGACTGGATCCTAAATATTGAGGGGTATATGACATTCAAGAAGAATTGAAAGCTAGGTCAAGGTGGAGGGGTAGCACTGTTAATCAGGGGTGGCATTTGTGCAGTAGATAAAGGTGGCCTTGGTTCAGGAGATCAGGCTTGGTTGGCAATGAGGGATAGTAGGGAAAAGAAATCCCCATTGGGAGTGATCTAGAGGCCCCCAAACAGTAACCACAATGTAGGACAAAGTATATATGAAGAAATATTGGACACTTGTGATAAAGGATCAGCAATAATCAAGGGTGACTTTAATCTACAGATAAACTGGAAAAATGAGATTGGCAGTAGTAACCTGGATGAGTTCATTGAATGTTTTCAAGTTAGTTTCTTAGAGCAGCATGTTCTGCAACCAACCAGAGAGCAGGTTATATTAGACTTGGTATTGTGTAATGTGACAGGATTAATTAATGATCTCAGAGTAAAGGCACTGCTACGTAGCGGCGACCACAATATGATTGAATTTTACATCCAGTTTGAAAGGGAGAAAAGTGGGTCTAAAACTAGTATTTTAAACTTAAATAAGCACAACTATGTGGGCATGAGAGCTGAGCTAGCTGAAGTGGACTGGGTTACCAGGTGAGGGGATAGGTCAGTAGAGAAACAGTGGCAAACATTTAAGGGGATATTTCAGAAAACACAGAACAAGTATATTCCTACTATAAAGAAAAATTGTAAAGGGAGGACCCACCATCTGTAGTTAACTAAAGAAGTTAAGAAAAGCATCAAACTTAAGGAAAAAGTATATAACTAACTGCACAAATATGAGTGGCAGGTCAGATGATTGGTCAGACTATAAAGAACAGCAGAGAATGACTAAAAGATTAATCAGGAGAAAGAAGTTATAGTCTGAGAGGAAGCTAGCTAGAAATGTAAAAATGGATAGCAAGAGTTTCTACTGGTATTTAAACAGAAAATGAGTAAGTAAGTGTTGGTCCTCTAGAGAATGAGGAGTTAATAGATAAGGAAATGGCAAATGAAATGAACAAATATTTTGCTTCTGTCTTCACTACAGAGGATATAAAAACCATTCCAGTAATAGCTGGAAATCAGGAGGTGGAGGGGAGAGAGGAACTTGGCGAAATTACAATCACTAGGGGAGCAACACTGAGCAAACTGATGGAGCTGCGGGCTGACAAGTCTCCTGGTCCTGGTGGACTTCATCCTAGGGTTTTTAAAAGAGGTGCCTGATGAGGTAGTAGATGAGTTGGTGTTAATTTTCCAAAATTCCCCAGATTCTGGAAAGGTTCTTCAACATATAGCCCGTCTATTCAAGAAGGGAGGGAGACAGAAAACAGGAAACTACAGGCCCATTAGCTTGACGTCTGTCGTGGGGAAGGTGTTAGAGTCGATCATTAAAGACCATTGGTTGGGTACTTGGAGAAACAACGTAATGGGGAAGAGTCAGCTTGGGTTTATGGAAGGGAAATCATGCTGAACCAATTTTTCAGAGTTCTTTGAAGGAGTAATATGCACTGTGGATAAAAGGGAGCCTGGAGAAGTGCTATACTCGGATCCAGAAAGCATTTGATGAGGTGCCACATCAAAGGTTATTGCGAAAAAATAAAAGTTCATTGTGTAGGGGGTAACATTTTAGCATGGATAGGAGATTGCCTGGCTGGCAGAAAACAAGGAGTATGCATAAATGGGTCTTTGGCAGGATGTGACGAGTAGAATCCCGCAGGGGTCTGTACTGGGGCCTCAACTTTCTACAATTTACATCAATGACTTAGATAAGGGGAGTGAAGGCGTGGTGGCTAAATTTGCAGATGACACAAAGATAGGTAGGAAAGTGTTGTGAAGAGGACATAAGGAGTTTGCAGACTGGTATGGATGGGTTGAGTGGCTGGGCCAAAATCTGGCAGATGGAGTATAATGTAGGAAAATGTGAGGTTGTTCACTTTGGCAGGAAGAATAAAAAAGCAGAGTATTACTTAAACAGAGAATGGCTGCAGAATTCCAAAGTGCAGAGGGATCTAGGTGTTCTAGTGCATGAGTCACAAAAAGTTAGTATGCAGGTACAGCGAACAGTTAAGAAGGCTAGTGGAATGTTATCCTTTATTATGAGAGGAATTGAACGTAAAAGTAAGGATGTTATGCTTCAGTTATACAGGGCATTGGTGAGACTACACCTCGAATACTGTGTGCAGTTTTGGTCTCCTTATTTAAGGAAGGATATAAATGTGTTGGAGACGGTTCAGAGGAGGTTTACTAGATTGATACCTGGAATGAGTGGGTTGTCTTATGAGGAAAGATTGGACAGACTGGGCTTGTTTCCACTGGAGTTTAGAAGAGTGAGGGGTGATTTGACTGAAATATACAAGATCCTGAACGGCCTTGACAAGGTGGATGTGGAAAGGATGTTTCCTCTTGTGGGTGAGTCCAGAACTAGGGGGCACTGTTTTAAAATTAGGGGTCACCCTTTTAGGACAGAGATGAGGAGAAATATTTTCTCTCAGAGGGTTGTGTAACTTAGGAATTCTCTGCCTCAGAAGGTGGTGGGGGTGGGGTCATTGTGTATTTTTAAGGCAGAGGTAGATAGATTCTTGTTAGGCAAGGGAATCAAAGGTTACTGGGGTTAGATGGGAAGGTGGAAATCAAAACACAGACAGATCAGCCATGATCTTATTGAAGGGCAGTGCAGGCTCAGGGCTGACTGGCCTACTCTGCTCTGAACAGCACTGGTTACTGGTTGGATTTGGCCATTCAGGTTGAATACAGTCAGAGATTCAGGTGTCCTTCCTGGAGTGCTGTCTCTGTGAAGAGCTGCTTGCTGTGAGTTACACCTTCACTCGCTGTACTTTGAAGCAAAACTTGCATTTCACTATCTCAGGACATCACAAAGTGTTTTCCAGCCAATTAAGTATTTTTGAAGTGTGGTCTCTGGTGGAATGTAGGAGACATGAGAGCTAATTTGTGCAGGATCTCACAAATAGTAATGTGATAGTGACCAGATAACCTGTTGCAGCAATGCTGGTTTGAAGGGCAGGGCTCCCTGCTGAGCCGTGCCGTGGGATCTTAAACAGGACCTCAGTTTAACCTCAGCTGTGAATGGCACCCTCTAACAGTGCAGCACTCCCTTGGTACTGCCCCACCTTCTGTAACTTACTGGGCCTTTCAGTCTAGATTTTGTGCTCAAGTCTTTGGACTCGGACTTGAACCCACAACCTTACTGACTGAGTGCTAGCTAGTGAACCACTATTGACACTGCCCTGTTATAGGAGCAGCAATCCTCTCAATGTTACTGTCCATGAATGTTCTGACAAGGAGAAAAGGTATTTAAGAAGGTGCTTTTCTTCTCCCCTTTCCTGTGGGGTGAGAGTTGACATTGTTACACACACAGTCAGTATGTACACACTGTGCAGCAGCCTCCTCACTGTGTGAGGCTCAGAACGCTGTCTCAGTTTCGTTTCCCTGACTCTGAGATTCCCCAGTCTCCTGCAGTTTCCATGCTAGGAGGTGCTAAAGAGAGCCTGGGTCCAGTGGGACAAACTCACTCACTCGGTGTAATTTTCAGGTTGTGGTGTTGATCTCAGTGCAGTTTGCTTTTACTTGCTAAAAGCAAAATACTGCGGATGCTGGAAATCTGAAATAAAAACAGAAAGTGCTGGAAAAACTCAGCAGGTCTGACTGCATCTGTGGAGCGAGAAACAGAGTTAACACTTCAAGTCTATATGACTCTTCAGAGTTCTGAAGAAGAGTCATACAGACTCGAAACGTTAACTCTGTTTCTCTCTCCACAGATGCAGTCAGACCTGCTGAGCTTTTCCAGCGTTTTCTAGTTTTATTGCTTTTACTGGTGTTGACTCTTGGATTTGTGCGATCTAGGTGTGACTGGAATCGCTACAATATACGGTACGCACTTGCGCTATCCAAGCAGCGAGGAATGAAGCGTCCAGCGGAAATAGCCGAGAGCGAAGGAGAGAGTGATGGCTATGAAGAGGCCACAGAGCAACTGATGGATGCAAGTGACTGAGAGCTGACAATACTCGAGTGGAGGCAGTTGCTGCTTATCCTCCAGCAATTTACCACAGTGCATCCATCACATTCGCTCTTGAAGCAGCTACAACAGAAGAACAGTGGTTAGGAGCTGCTCTAACATAATATGGAGGCTATAACCCATGTAGGATATACAAGGCACGGGGTAAGGATTGAAAACACAGCACGCTCAGTGAATGGGAATATGTCCTTAATTGAGAACCTTCAGGGCCAACTGGTGCGGAAACGGAGGAAGATTGGAGGAAAAGAGTAATGCAGCTTTATCCAACACTTTGCTGGACCTATCCTGGGATTGATGGAGGCAGTGTTAAGGGAAATTTATTCTATATCTAACCCCGTGCTGTACCTGTCCTGGGAGTGTTTGATGGGGACAGTGTAGAGGGAGCTTTACTCTGTATCTAACCCCGTGCTGTACCTGTCCTGGGAGTGTTTGATGGGGACAGTGTACAGGGAGCTTTACTCTGTATCTAACCCCGTGCTGTACCTGTCCTGGGACTGTTTGATGGGGACAGTGTAGAGGGAGCTTTACTCTGTATCTAACCCCGTGCTGTACCAGTCCTGGGAGTGTTTGATGGGGACGGTGTAGAGGGAGCTTTACTCTGTATCTAACCCCGTGCTGTACCAGTCCTGGGAGTGTTTGATGGGGATGGTGTAGAGGGAGCTTTACTCTGTATCTAACCCCGTGCTGTACCTGTCCTGGGACTGTTTGATGGGGACGGTGTAGAGGGAGCTTTATTCTGTATCTAACACCGTGCTGTATCTGTCCTGGGAGTGTTTGATGGGGATGGTGTAGAGGGAGCTTTACTCTGTATCTAACTCCTGGTTAAAGCTGTTCCCTTCCAATTGACTTCCTGATTGAGGAAAGAAACAGACCCACAATGCCTCCAGTTTGCTCCTGCTCTGTTAGACTGAGATTGTTTTCTCCCAATGTAAATGATGTATAATAAATTTTTAAGAGAAATCTGTGTGTTTTTGTTGACAAAGTTGTGAAATATTTAGGTTTTGTGTGAATGTTCACTGTGCCAATTACCGTCCCATCAGTCTACTCCTGATCACCGGTAAAGTAATGGAAGGGGTGCTAAACAGTGCTATCAAATGGCACTTGCTTAGCAATAACCTGCTCACCGACATTCAGTTTGGGTCCCTTGAGGACCACTCAGTTCCTGACCTCACTACAGCCTTGGTTCAAACATGGACAAAAGAGCTGAACTCCCGAGGTGAGGTGACATCAAGGCAGCATTTGACCGAGTGTGGTATCAAGGAGCACTAGCAAAACTGGAGTCAATGGGAATTGCGGGAGAAAACTCTCCACTAGTTGGAGTCATGCTGAGGACAAATGGTTGTGGTTGTTGGAGGTCAATCATCTCAGCTCCAGGACATCACTGCAGGAGTTCCTCAGGGTAGTGTCCTCGGCCCAACCATCTTCAGCTGCTTCATCAATGACCTTCCTTCCATCATAAGGTCAGAAGTGGGGATGTTCGCTGATGATTGCACAATGTTCAGCACCATTCGTGACTCCTCAGATATTGAAGCAGTCCATGTCCAAATGTAGCAAGACCTGGACAATATCCAGGCTTGGGCTGACAAGTGGCAAGTAACATTCATGCCACACAAGTATCAGGCAATGACCATCTCCAACAAGAGAGAATCCAACCATTTCCCCTTTACGTTCAATGGCATTACCATCACTGAATCCCCCACTATCAACATCCTGGGGGTTACCATTGACCAGAAACTGAACTGGACTAGCCATATAAATATTTGGTTACAAGAGCAGGTCAGAGGCTGGGGACGATGCAGTGAGTAACTGAAGCCTGTCCATCATAGAATCAAAAGACATTTACAGCACAGGAGGAGGCCATTTGGCCCATCATGTTTGCGCTGGTCCAGCAAGATCTGACTACACTAATCCCATTTTCCAGCGCTTGGCCCATAGCCCTGGAGGCTGTGGCAACGCAAGTGAATATGGAAATACTTAAATGTATGAGAGTTTCTGATTCAACCACCCTTTCAGGCAGTGAGTTCCAGACTCTGAGTAAACAAATTTCTCCTCAATTCCTCTGTTAGCCCTTTTACCTCTTACCTTAAATCTATGCCCCTTGGTTATTGACCCCTCTACTAATGGAAAAAGTGCCTTCCCATCCACCCTATCTATGCCCCTCATAATCTTATCCACCCCTATCAGGTCCCCTTTCAACCTTCGCTGTCCCAAGGAAAACAACCCCAGCCTATCCAATCTTTCCTCATAGCTCAGACCCTCCAGCCCAGGCAGCATCCTGGTAAATCTCTGCACCCTCTCCAGTGCAATCACATCCATCCTATAATGTACTGACCAGAACTGCATGCAGTACTCCATTTGTGACCTAACCAGTGTTTTATGCAGTTCCAGCATAACCTCCCTGCTCTTACATTCTATGCCTTGGCTAATAAAGGCAAGTATCCCATATGCCTTCTTAACCACTTTATTCACCTGCCCTGCTACCTTCAGAGATCTGTGGATATGTGTGCCAAGGTCCCTCTGATCTTTAGTACTTTCCAGGGTCCTACCAGTCATAGTGTAATCTCTTGCCTTGTTAGCCCCTCCCCCCAAGTGCATTACCTCACACTTTTCTGGGTTGAGTTCCATTTGCCACTGCTCTGCCCACCTGACCAGTCCATTGATATCCTCCTGCAGTTTACGGTTATCCTCATCACTATTTACCACCCCACCAATTCTCGTGTCACTTGTGAACTTCTTGATCATACCCCCTACATTTAAATCCAAATCATTTACGTTCACCACAAGCAGCAAGGGCCCCAACACTGAGCCCTGTGGAACCCCACTGGAAACAGACTTCCAGTCACAGAAACATCCCTCGACCATCACCCTCTGCTTCCTGCCTCTCACATGTAGACCACATCAAATACATTACCCTCATCAACACTCCTGGTTACCTCCTCAAAAAATTCAGTCAAATTTGTCAAACACACCTTCCCTGAACAAATCCACGCTGACTATCCCTGATTAATCCGTGTCTCTCCAAGTGCAGATATATTCTGTCCCTCAGAATTCTTTCTAGTAACTTCCCCACCACCGAGGTTAGACTGACTGGCCTGTAATTTCCTGGTCTATCGCTTCCTCCCTTTTTTAATAATGGGACAACATTAGCAGTTCTCCAGTCCTCTGGCACTTCACCTGTGGCCAGAGAGGATTTGAAAATTACTGTCAGGGCCCCTGATATCTCTTCCCTTGTCTCTGTCAATAGCCTGGGATACATGTCCCTCAGGCCTGTGGATTTAACCACTTTGGAGGCTGATAAACCTGCTGGTACCTCCTCTCTCTCTGTGTTAATGTCCTCTAATATTTCACAGTCCTCCACCCTGATGTCTATACATAAGTTGTCCTTTTCCATTGTGAAGACCAACGCAAAGTATTCATTGAGGACTGTACTCATGTCCACCAGCTCCACACACATTACCTCTATGGTCCCTAGTTGGCCCTACTCTTTCCCTCGTTATTCTCGTGTTCTTTATATATTTAAAAAAACTCTTTGGATTTTCCTTTATTTAACCCACCAAGGCTTTCTCACGCACACTCTTAACTTTACTCATTTCTTTTTTCAGTTCCCCTCTGCACTTTTTATATTCCTTTAGGGACTCTGTTGTATTGAGCCCTCAATATCTGCCATAAGCCTCTTTCTTTCTTAATCCTAATCTTTACCCTTGACATCCAGCGTTCTCTGGACTTGGTGCCTTACCTTTGTCTTTACGGGAGGATATTTTCTCTGTACTCTCACTTATTTCCTCCTTGAATGCCTCCCATTGCCCTGATACAGTTTTATCTGAAAGTAGCTGCTCCCAGTCCACTTGGGCCAATTGTATCTCATCTCAGTAAAATTAGCCTTTCCCCAATTTAGAACTTTAATTCCCTCCCCAACCTTATCCTTTTCCATAACTATCCTAAATCTAACTGAGTTATGGTCACTGTCTCCAAAATGCTCCCCTACTGATACGTCTTCCACCTGTCCGGGCTCATTTCCAAACATGAGGTTCAGAACTGCCCCCTCCCTTGTTGGGCTTTCTATGTACTGGCTAAAAAAGGTTCTCCTGGATGCAACTTAAGAGTTTTGCTTCCTCCCTACCTTGTACACAAACTATCCCAGTTAATATTTGGGTAGTTAAAATCCCCTATTACTGCCCTATTATTCTTACACTTCTCTGAAATGTGATTACATATTTGATCCTATATCTCTCCCTGACTGTTTGGGGGCCTATAGCACACACCCAACAGCGTGTTTACCCCTTTTGTGTTTTTATTTCTACCCATATGGCCTCATTTGATGATCCTTCCAAGATGATATCCCTCCTCACTGCTAGAATTGATTCCTTGATCAATATTGTGACCTCCCCTCCCCCCCCCCCCCCCACCATTCTATTCCCCTCTCCATCTTGTCTGAATACCCTATAACCAGCAATGTTGACCTCACATCAGGAGTGTGATGGAATACTCCCCACTTGCCTGGATGAGTGCAGCTCCCACAACACTCAAGAAGCTGGAAACCAAAAAAGGACAAAGCAGCCCGCTTGATTGACATCCCATCCACAAACATTCACTCCCTCCACCACCGATGCACAGCAGTACCAGTGTGTGTACCATCTACAAGATGCACTGCAGGAACTCATTAAGGTTCCTTCGACAGCACCTTCCAAACCCACAACCACTACCATCTAGAAGGACAAGGCCAGCAGATAGATGGGAACACCACCACCTGGAAGTTCCCCTTCAAACCCCTCACCATCCTAACTTTGGAAATATATCGCCGTTCCTTCATTGTCGCTGGGTCAAAATCCTGGAACTCCCTTCCTAACAGCACTGTGGGTGTACCTACACCACATGGACTGCAGCAGTTCAAGAAGGCAGCTCACCACCACCTTCTCAAGGGCAACTAGGGATGGGCAATAAATGCTGGTCTAGCCAGGGATGCCCACATCCCATAAATGAATATAAAACAGCATGGAGATGATCCTAACTCTTGATCTGTGCATTTCCCTAGTGTGCAACCCTTTCTTTGTGAAGCTGAGTAAGGTCTTGGAGTTTGTTCAAAGATTGTGGACCAATTTTGGTTTTAATATCACATAAGTACGTCAGCTGTCACACTCCTGAGGCTCAAAGCTTGATAAAAGAATGGGAACATGGGCTTCTGGATCTAGACCTGTTTAGAATCCCTGTTTACATCCTCGTTCCAAAAATAAATATCCCAACCCATCAGACCACTTTGAACAGGCTCCAATTGTGACGATTGACTGGGGATAGTGCGCTGTAATACCAGCCCCACTGTTCCCTGAGCCACGACAAATGTGAATAAGTTTGACCAAACCACCAGATTTCCCCAATTCTATCTAACTTTAGTTTAACAGAATATGAGCACCAGGTTTGTAAACTTAATAAGTAACTAACTGTTTATTGAACAAACTTGTTAACCAATGGCAAAAGAAAGAGATATGAACTGCTAATTTCTAACACTATAATTTAAACTGTACCCCTTAAATCCCTCTACACACACACACAGACACACACTAGAGACATGAGATGCACACAAACACATGGATATTAAGGGTGGGATAAAACAGTTCAGCACCAATCTGGAGTAGAGGATTCGATGGGTTAATTTTGATCAATATCTTCCAAATTCCTTTCAGTTCTTGTTGATGACATGAGGTGGTCTTCCAGCATTTTCAGTATTTAGTTCACCGGTTGAGCACTTTCCTTTCAATGTCTCTAACAGTGATTTTTTCCTTTGCCTCTTGACAGTGGAGGGCAGGTTATAGAGATATGAGAAGAAAAAGCCAGCTAGATATTATTGTGGAATTACTGCAATCTTTCACACAGGAGAGAGATGTTTTAGGTCTTGTTCCTTTTAGGCTAGAAGCTGTTCTGCTGCACTGTGCTCACATAAAACCTGGTCACCTGGTCAGGAGCCAATTAAAATGCCATTGTCAGGCAGCTCCCTTGATCCAGGACTCCTTTCTGGCACCATTCCGTCTTTCATGGCACACTTTGTTCCAGGACTACCACATTGCATATATCTCTCATCCTGTCCCAGTGGACATGTTTTTCAACCTGCAGCCATTGTAATTTTAACCCAGCCCAACAGAGATAAAAAGATATGTTCCTTACACAATGATGAGATTTCTTTAATGTTGTGAAGCAGAAAGCAGCTGATAAGAGAGAAACAGGGGAAAATCTCAAAATGATGTGTTGGCACAGACTGAGAAGGCAAGTTTTTCATCTATCATTTATCTTCAATATTAACAATATATCCTTTAGGCAAACAAATAGACCCTAATTAGATCTAAGGTAACAAAATAAATAGAGGAAACCAATATTAAATGGATTCAATTTGCTTAAATAAGTATCTGACAGACATAATCACAAATATAATTTCAAATCAAACTGGTCCATCAAATAATTAACGCTGGACCTCTGATTCTATTAATTCTAAATCTAAGTTACTGCTAATTACTATACAAATAATTAAATATCAGAGATAGCGGCACAGGTTCTGTATCAACATGTGAACAGTGAGACTGAGCACAATTGTCACATCTGCAATAAGTCAGTCACTGTCTGATTCAGCTTCTCTGAGGGTGGAGTGTGAGTGAGGTGGTGTCAGGAATTTCTGACCAGTTTCCTGCAGAGTACAGAATAGCTCAGAGGAAAGGACAGGTTCAGTCAGGGGAAAGTGTGACTTTCAGCATTGCAGAGTCAAACAAACTGGAGTCAAGGGAATAAAAACAGAAAATACTGGAAATCCTCAGCAGGTCTGGCAGCATCAGTGGAGACAAACAATTAACGTTCAGTTCAATGACCTGTCTAGACTCAGGGTAATTTATACCCTTAACACTGAATATTCTCTGAGAAGGTAATGCAAAAACCCTGACTCTGCTCAGAGCAGGAAGGACAGTAAAACTGGTGACAACACAGGCCCCTCCCACTCCCTGCGGCCCCGCCCATTCACTGTGGCCCCCGCCCAAGCCCTGCAGCCCCTCCCACTCCCTGCGGCCCCCGCCCATGCCCTGCAGCCCCTCCCACTCCCTGTGGCCCCGCCCATGCCCTGCAGCCCCTCCCACTCCCTGCGACCCGCCCACTCCCTGTGGCTCCCGCCCATGCCCTGCAGCCCCTCCCACTCCCTGCGGCCCCCGCCCATGCCCTGCAGCCCCTCCCACTCCCTGTGGCCCCGCCCATGCCCTGCAGCACCTCCCACTCCCTGCGACCCGCCCACTCCATGTGACCCCGCCCATGCCCGCAGCCCCTCCCACTCCCTGTGGCCCCGCCCATGCACTGCAGCCCCACTCCCTGTGGCCCCGCCCATGCACTGCGGCCCCGCCCACTCATTGCGACCTCGCCCATGCCCTGCAGCCCCCCCACTCCCTGCGGCCCCGCCCACTCCCTGTGGCCCCCCCCCACTCACTGTGGCCCCGCCCATGCCCTGCAGCCCCTCCCACTCACTGTGAGCCCGCCCATGCCCTAAAGCCCCTCCCACTGCCTGCGGCCCCACCCTTTCCCTCCAGGCCCTTGCCCTCATGCTCTCGCTCCCCGTCCCCCTTCCCCCTTCCCCTTCCCCCCATCCGCTTGTCCCCTCCCCCTTGCCCCTTGCCCCCAACCCCATTGCCCGCCTCCTCACCCCCCCTGCCCCTCTCCCTCCTCCTCCCTCCCACTCTCCCTCCCCCATTCTCCAGACCCCACCCCTCTCCAAACCCCTCCCCCATTCTCCAGACCCCACCCCTCTCCAAACCCCTCCCCATTCTCCAAACCCCTCCCCCATTCTCCAGACCCCTCCCCCATTCTCCAGACCCCACCCCTCTCCAAACCCCACCCCCTCTCCAAACCCCACCCCCATTCTCCAGACCCCACCCCCTCTCCAAGCCCCTCCCCCATTCTCCAGACCCCACCCCCTCTCCAAACCCCACCCCCATTCCCCAGACCCCACCCCTCTCCAAGCCCCTCCCCCATTCTCCAGACCCCACCCCCTCTCCAAGCCCCTCCCCCATTCTCCAGACCCCACCCCCTCTCCAAGCCACGCCCCCTCCAGGCCCCGCCCCCATGCCCAGGCTCCTCGCCGCCATGTTGCTCCGGCCTGTGTCTCTCGCTCTGCGTTTTTGCCGTTTCCGCTCGGCCGCCCCGGGGCCCAACGTGGCGGTGGTGAGTCCGGGGGAGAGAGAGGCAGCGGGGGGAGCGGGGCAGCTGGGGCTCGGGGCGGGAGGGAGGCCTGAGGGCGGTCTCGGGGGAGGGTCTCGGGGCCCGGGCTGGGGGGGTGGTGCCGGGGGTGGGGGTGGTGCTGGGGGTGGGAGTGGTGCTGGAGGTGTGGGGGTGGGGGGGTGGTGCTGGGGGTGGGGGGGTGGGGGGGTGGGGGGGTGGTGCTGGTGCTGG
Source organism: Isurus oxyrinchus (assembly GCA_026770705.1). NCBI lineage: Eukaryota > Metazoa > Chordata > Chondrichthyes > Lamniformes > Lamnidae > Isurus > Isurus oxyrinchus. The sequence continues at coordinate 116,056,132 of JANJGN010000018.1, forward strand.
GGGTGTGGGGGTGGTGCTGGGGGTGTGGGGGTGGGGGGGTGGGGGGGTGGTGCTGGTGCTGGGGGTGTGGGGGTGGTGCTGGGGGTGTGGGGGTGGGGGGGGGGTGGTGCTGGTGCTGGGGGTGGGGGTGGACGTGGAGGGGTGGTGCTGGGGGTGGGGGCGTGGTGCTGGGGGTGGGGGTGGACGTGGAGGGGTGGTGCTGGGGGTGGGGGCGTGGTGCTGGGGGTGGGGGTGGACGTGGAGGGGTGGTGCTGGGGGTGGGGGTGGGGGGTGGTGCTGGGGGTGGGGGTGGGGGGTGGTGCTGGGGGTGGGGGCGTGGTGCTGGGGGTGGGGGCGTGGTGCTGGGGGTGGGGGCGTGGTGCTGGGGGTGGGGGCGCGGTGCTGGGGGTGGGGGTGCGGGGGTGGTGCTGGGGGTGGGGGTGGGGGCGTGGTGCTGGGGGTGGGGGCGTGGTGCTGGGGGTGGGGGCGTGGTGCTGGGGGTGGGGGTGCGGTGCTGGGGGTGGGGGTGCGGGGGTGGTGCTGGGGGTGGGGGTGGGGGGTGGTGCTGGGGGTGTGGGGGTGGTGCTGGGGGTGGGGGTGGGGGGTGGTGCTGGGGGTGGGGGTGGGGGGGTGGTGCTGGGGTGGGGGTGGGGGGTGGTGCTGGGGGTGGAGGGGTGGTACTGGGGGGGTGTTGCCCTCAGCAAGAATAAAACTGGGAGTTTCTGTTACAAAAGCAAAACCTGCTGGAAATTCTCAGCGGGTCCGACAGCTTCTGTCACTTGTTGTTGATGTTGTTCTTTCCAGAGTTCCTGCTATTCGCACGTTCTCCTTTCTGACCTTAATGACCATTAACACCCACTTTGTCCTTTTGTTCACAACGTCTCTGTCAATCTCTCCTTTGCCTCCACCTATCGCTGTGGAGCTTCACCTGCTCCACCCCCCTTACACAGTATACATTTCAGCACATTTTTACTTGAGCTCTGACAAAGTCATACAGACTCAAAACGTTAACCCTGTTCCTCTCTCCACAGACGCTGCTAGAGCTGCTGTTTGTCCAGCATTTTTTGTTTTTGTTTCAGATTTCCAGCATCTGTAGTATTTTGGCTTTATTATATGAGAGTTTCTGTTCGTGTTCCCTGCAGGTTCTCTCTGGGTGTGGAGTTTACGATGGAACCGAAATTCACGAGGCTTCAGCGTGAGAGGATTTTACACAAAATTAAACCAGCTTCAACCTGAAAACAGCAAACAGAGATTTTAATCAAAATCCCCCTTGGTGTACCAGAGCGGGTATATAACCCCGTGCTGTACCTGTCCTGGGAATGTTTGATAGGGACAGTGTAAAGGGAGCTTTACTCTGTATCTAACCCCGTGCTGTACCTGTCCTGGGAGTGTTTGATGGGGACAGTGTAGAGGGAGTTTTACTCTGTATCTAACCCCGTGCTGTACCTGTCCTGGGAGTGTTTGATGGTGACAGTGTAGAGGGAGCTTTACTCTGTATCTAACCCCGTGCTGTACCTGCCCTGGGAATGTTTGATGGGGACAGTGTAAAGGGAGCTTTACTCTGTATCTAACCTCGTGCTGTACCTGTCCTGGGAGTGTTTGATGGGGACAGTGTAGAGGGAGCTTTACTCTGTATCTAACCCTGTGCTGTACCTGTCCTGGGAGTGTTTGATGGGACAGTGTAGAGGGAGTTTTACTCTGTATCTAACCCCGTGCTGTACCTGTCCTGGGAGTGTTTGATGGGGACAGTGCAGAGGGAGCTTTACTCTGTATCTAACCCCGTGCTGTACCTGTCCTGAGAGTGTTTGATGGGGACAGTGTAGAGGGAGCTTTACTCTGTATCTAACCCCGTGCTGTACCTGTCCTGGGAGTGTTTGATGGGGACAGTGTAGAGGGAGTTTTACTCTGTATCTAACCTTGTGCTGTACCTGTCCTGGGAGTGTTTGATGGGGACAGTGCAGAGGGAGTATTACTCTGTATCTAACCCCGTGCTGTACCTGTCCTGGGAGTGTTTGATGGGGACAGTGCAGAGGGAGCTTTACTCTGTATCTAACCCCGTGCTGTACCTGCCCTGGGAGTGTTTGATGGGGACGGTGTAGAGGGAGATTTACTCTGTATCTAACCCCGTGCTGTACCTGTCCTGGGAGTGTTTGATGGGGACAGTGTAGAGGGAGCTTTACTCTGTATCTAACCCCGTGCTGTACCTGTCCTGGGAGTGTTTGATGGGGATGGTGTAGAGGGAGCTTTACTCTGTATCTGACCCCGTGCTGTACCTGTCCTGGGAGTGTTTGATGGGGACAGTGTAGAGGGAGCTTTACTCTGTATCTAAACCAAGCTGTGCTTATCCGAATGTGGAGTTGGGTTCCTGAACTTACTTTTTGTTATCTATAGTGTTCAGTTCGGGTGGAATTAATTGGCCCAGTTTTGTTTCAGGATTTTGCTTCACCTGAGTCGTGGAGGGGCTGAGGTCCAGGTTTACGCTCCTGATATCTCTCAGATGCATGTTGTGGATCATGTCAAGGGGGAGCCTACTGGAGAGAGCAGGTGAGTGAATCATGAGCTTGTGTGCACATACATGTCAGTGGGTGTGGGTGCGAGCATGCTTGAGTGTGTGTCTGTGCAAGGTCATGTGAGCCCATGTGTATGTGAACGTGTGTAGGGACCTGTCCTGTTCTGGAGGGAGGTGTGCTAGTGAAGCTATCCAAACCACCGTGAAATAAATGACCGGATAATGTGCTCTCATAATGAAGGTTGGTTTGCAAATAAAAACAAAGTACTGGAATCCTCAGCAGATCTGGCAGCATCTGTGGAGAGAGAAGCGGAGTTTACAATCCTGACCAATGACCCTTCGAGAGCGCTGAGAGATGGAACAGGTTTTAAGCCAGGGAGAAAAGGTCAGGGCAAAACGACTGTCGCTGATGGGGTGGAAGGGAGGAGAGATTAAGTAACAGGTTTATAATGAAGGCCACAGGATTGTGATGGTGCAAACAAAGAAACAGGAGGAGATTGGGATGGAGTCCTTTCAGGAAGCTGGGTGTGAGGAAGTGTGGTCAGGGTGGCTGTGGGAGTCACTCAGCTTGAAGCGAATCCTGGTTGATACCAGGGCCTGTTCTGAGTCCGCACTTCTGCTCTCGCCCAGGAGGATGAGGGGTGGGAACAAGGCTATGAGGGGACTGGACAGTGTGGATGGGAAGGCTGTTTCCCTTAGCAGAGAGGTCAGTGACTAGGAGGCATAGATTTAAAGTGATCGGTGCAAGGATTAGAGATATGGAAAAATGTATTCACCCAGTGTGGTAAGGGTCAGGAACTCACTGCCTGAAAAGGGAGTAGAGGCAGAAACCCTCAACTCATTTAAAAGCTGTCTGGATATGCACCTCAAGTGTCAGAACCTGCAGGTCCAAGGGTCAAGTGCTGGAAAATAGGATTAGGCCGGTGGGCTTGTTTTTTTTGGCCGGTGTAAACACAATGGACAGAATGGTCTCCCTCAGTGCTGTAAATTTTTCTACATTTTCTAAATATCTGAAGGGAGGAATGTCCGGGGAGTGGAGAGAGGGTGGGGGAGTGGCAGTATGTAATTGTTCCTTAGGAGAGCCAGTATAGACACTATGGGTCAAATGGCCACCTTCTGTGCTGTAACGATTCTATGATTCACCCATTCCCCTCCCTCCCAGAACTGCGATAGGGTTTCCCTTGCCCTCACCTTCCACCCCACCAGACTCCACGCACACCATTCAGCCCCCATCCTCCGCCATTTCCACCACTTCCAGCATGATGCCACCACCAAAAACAGTTTCCCTTCTCCTTGTCCTTCAGCATTCTGAAGAGACAGTTCCCTCCGTGCCACCCCTGTGGGTGCCTGAATCATCCCCTGCACCCCTTCCTAGGCCCCCTTCCCATGCTAGCACAGATGATGTAACTCCTGCCATTTTACCTCTTTCCTTCTCACCATCCAAGGCCCAAACGCTCCTTCCAGGTGCAAGAGTTATTTACTTGATCATCTTTCAATTTAGTATACTGCATTCATACCTCACAGTGTGGTCCATTTGACATTGAGGAGGTCAAAAACAGACTGGGTGACCGCTTTGTGGAACACCACCATTCAGTCCGCAAGCCTGACCCCAAGCTTCCTGTCTCCTGTCATTTTAATTCTCCACCTTTCTCTCACACAGACCTCTCTGCCCTCAGCCTCCTACACTGCTCCACTGAAGCTCGAAGAGCAGCATCTCATCTTTCAGTTAGCCATTTTACATACTCCTGGACTCGACACTGAGTTCAACAATTTCACTTCTTAAACTTTCTCTCTATTTTCTCCCCTTTTTTACTCCTCTCGTTTTTATCTTGTTTTTGCTTTGTGGATAGCAGCTGCTCACCATGCTGCCATTCACACCACCTCTAGTCATATCCTTTGTTTCTTTACTTGTCCTGTTCCCTTTGGCCTTGCACCATGAATCCTATTGTCACTGAATCTCTCCTCCCCTCCACAGACTTGTTTTACCCTTCCCTGTCTGGCTTAAAAGCCTGTTCCGACTCGCAGTGCTCTCAGTTATGATTGAAAGGTCACCCAACCTGAAACGTTAACTCTGTTTCTCTCTCCACAGATGCTGTCTGACCTGCTGAGATTTTCCAGCATTTACTGCTACAGTATTTAGAGTATTTTCCTCCGTGTTAATGGATAATTGATGTTTCTTCCTCTCTCCAAACTGTTTTTGTTTATTCAGGTTTGCTACATCATGAGGTGATGGTGAGCTATCTTCTTAAATCACTGTAGTCTGGGTGATTTTAGTTTTATTCTCTGCAGTGGATTTGATTGTCTTGCTAGGCCATTTCAGAGGCATTTAAGAGTCAACCACATTGCTGTGGGTCTGGAGTCACATGTAGGGCAGATTGGGTAAGGAAGACAGATTTCCTTCCCTAAAGGACATTAATGAACCAGATGGGTTTTTATGAAAACCCACTAAATTGTTGGTCACCATTACTGAACTCTGCTCCTGATTTCGAGATTTTTAAAAATTGGATTCAAATTTTTAGCCAGCCAAGGATGAGATTTGAACTCATGGGTCCAGTAACGTAATCAGCTATAGCACGTGGGAGCAGTCTCTCGGTCACTGTCATTCTGTCTCTCTGCCTGCCTCTCTCTCTCGCGCTCAAGCTCTCTCTCGCGCTCAAGCTCTCTCTCGCGCTCAAGCTCTCTCTCGCGCTCAAGCTCTCTCTCGCGCTCCCGCTCTCTCTCTCGCGCTCCCGCTCTCTCTCTCGCGCTCCTGCTCTCTCACGCTCCCGCTCTCTCTCGTGCTCCCGCTCTCTCTCGCGCTCCCACTCTCTCGCGCTCCCACTCTCTCTCTCGCGCTCCCTCTCGCACTCCTGCTCTCTCTCTCGCGCTCCTGCTCTCTCTCTCGCGCTCCCACTCTCTCTCTCGCGCTCCCGCTCTCTCTCTCGCGCTCCCGCTCTCTCTCGCGCTCCCGCTCTCTCTCGCGCTCTCACGCGCTCCCGCTCTCTCTCTCTCTCGCGCTCCTGCTCTCTCTCTCTCGCGCTCCTGCTCTCTCTCTCTCGCACTCCCGCTCTCTCTCTCTCGCGCTCCCCGCTCTCTCGCTTACGCGTGCTCCCGCTCTCTCTTTCGCTCTCGCGCGCTCCCGCTCTCTCTTTCGCTCTCGCGCGCTCCCGCTCTCTCTTTCGCTCGCGCGCGCTCCCGCTCTCTCTTTCGCTCTCGCGCGCTCCCGCTCTCTCTTTCGCTCTCGCGCGCTCCCGCTCTTTCTTTCGCTCTCGCGCGCTCCCGCTCTCTCTCGCGCGCTCCTGCTCTCACTCTCGCGCGCTCCCGCTCTCTCTTTCGCTCTCGCGCGCTCCCGCTCTCACTCGCGCGCTCCCGCTCTCACTCGCGCGCTCCCGCTCTCACTCGCGCGCTCCCGCTCTCACTCGCGCGCTCCCGCTCTCACTCGCGCGCTCCCGCTCTCACTCGCGCGCTCCCGCTCTCACTCGCGCGCTCCCGCTCTCACTCGCGCTCCTCATTCGTGCTCCTGCTCCGGCTCATGCTCCCAGCTCTCACGCTCGCTCTCTCTCTCTCTCCTTGCCCACCCCCCTCTCGCTCTCTCTCTGTCCTCCGCGCCCTTTCCGTCTGTCTCCCTCCCTCCCTCTCTTTTTCTGCCTCTCTTTGTGACCTGTCATGCTGAATTATCTCCCCCTACCCCACAGGAATGTTATGGTGGAGTCAGCTCGGATTGCCCGCGGTAAGATCCTGGATCTTGCCAGGCTGAACGCCCAGGATCATGACGCGGTTATCTTCCCTGGTGGGTTTGGTGCAGCCAAGAATCTGTGAGTATTCCTGCTGAGCCATTTGTCTGTGATATACCAGCTGATAGATAACTCCATGGGCTATGGTACAACTCCCTCTCCCGCTGAGTGTTGTTGGGCCCAATGGTGGGCGAGGGTGAGCACACGAACAAGGAGCAGGCGTCGGCCATTCAGCCCATCAAGCCAACTCCACCATTTAATAAGGTCATGGATGACCTGATAGTAACCTGAAACTGTATCCCACCTACCCCCGATAGCCTATCACCCGCTTGCTTCCCAAGAATCTACCCACCTTTGCCTTAAAAATATTCAAAGACTCTGCTTCCACCACCTTATCAGGAAGAGAGTTACAAAGACTCACAACCCACTGAGTGAAAAATTTTAACCCCATGTATTGGCGAATCCTTATTTTCAAACAGTGACCCCTAGATCTAGATTCTCCCACAAGAGGAAGCATCCTCTCCACATCCACCCTGTCAAGACCCCTCAGGATCCTACCCCGGATAACCTTAGATTCTTGTTAAGCAAGGGAATCAATCTACCTCTGCCTTAATATTCAGTGACCCCACCTCCACCGCCTTTGTAGGCAGAGAGATCCAAAGGTGCAAAACACTCTGACAGAAAAGTGCAGCGCTGAGGGTGTGCCGCACTGCCGGAGCGTCAGCGCTGAGGGAGTGCCGCATTGGCGGAGCGTCAGCGCTGAGGGTGTGCCGCACTGGCGGAGCGTCAGCGCTGAGGGTGTGCCGCACTGGCGGAGCGTCAGCGCTGAGGGTGTGTCGCACTGGCGGAGCGTCAGCGCTGAGGGTGTGCCGCACTGGCGGAGCGTCAGCGCTGAGCGTGTGCCGCACTGGCGGAGCGTCAGCGCTGAGGGTGTGCCGCACTGGCGGAGCGTCAGCGCTGAGGGTGTGCCGCACTGGCGGAGCGTCAGCGCTGAGGGTGTGCCGCACTGGCGGAGCGTCAGCGCTGAGGGTGTGCCGCACTGGCGGAGCGTCAGCGCTGAGGGTGTGCCGCACTGGCGGAGCGTCAGCGCTGAGGGTGTGCCGCACTGGCGGAGCGTCAGCGCTGAGGGTGTGCCGCACTGGCGGAGCGTCAGCGCTGAGGGTGTGCCGCACTGGCGGAGCGTCAGCGCTGAGCGTGTGCCGCACTGGCGGAGCGTCAGCGCTGAGGGTGTGCCGCACTGGCGGAGCGTCAGCGCTGAGGGTGTGCCGCACTGGCGGAGCGTCAGCGCTGAGGGTGTGCCGCACTGGCGGAGCGTCAGCGCTGAGGGTGTGCCGCACTGGCGGAGCGTCAGCGCTGAGGGTGTGCCGCACTGGCGGAGCGTCAGCGCTGAGGGTGTGCCGCACTGGCGGAGCGTCAGCGCTGAGGGTGTGCCGCACTGGCGGAGCGTCAGCGCTGAGGGTGTGCCGCACTGGCGGAGCGTCAGCGCTGAGGGTGTGCCGCACTGGCGGAGCGTCAGCGCTGAGGGTGTGCCTCACTGGCGGAGCGTCAGCGCTGAGGGTGTGCCGCACTGGCGGAGCGTCAGCGCTGAGGGTGTGCCGCACTGGCGGAGCGTCAGCGCTGAGGGTGTGCCGCACTGGCGGAGCGTCAGCGCTGAGGGTGTGCCGCACTGGCGGAGCGTCAGCGCTGAGGGTGTGCCGCACTGGCGGAGCGTCAGCGGTGAGGGTGTGCCGCACTGCCGGAGCGTCAGCGCTGAGGGTGTGCCGCACTGGCGGAGCGTCAACGCTGAGGGTGTGCCGCACTGCCGGAGCATCAGCGCTGAGGGTGTGCCGCACTGGCGGTGCGTCACGCTGAGGGTGTGCCACACTCTGAGGTTCAGTGCTCGGGAACAGGCTATCCGAGGATTTGTTAGTGTTAATTGTTAATTAATAATCTTGTTGCGCGGGGCTGTTTAGGAAACAGTGACCATAACATGGCAGAATTCTTCTTTAGGATGGAAAGTGAAGTAGCCTGATCCGAAACTAGCATCCTAAATCTTAATAAAGGAAACTGTGAGTGTATGAGGCATGAGTTGTCTAAGATAGATTAGGGAACATCATTAAAAGGTTTGATGGTGGATAGACAATGGCTGATATTTAAGGAACAAACGTACACATTACAACAGTTATACACTCCTGTCTGGTGCAAAAGCACAACAGGAAAAGCGGTTTAACCATGGCTAACAAAAGAAATTAAGGACAGTATTAGATCCAAAGAGGAGTCACATAAAGTTACTAGAAAAAGTAACAAGCCTGAGGATTGGGAGCAGTTTAGAATTCAGCAAAGGAGGACCAAGAGATTGACTCAGAGGGGAAAAATAGAGCATGAAAGTAAACCTGCAAGGAACATAAAAGCTTTTATGAGTATGTAAAAAGGAAAAGATTAGTGAAGACAAACGTAGGTCCCTTACTGTCTGAAACAGTAGAATTTATATCTTCACAGAGGAAGACACAAATAACTTCCCAGAAATACTAGGGAACCAAGGGTCTAGTGAGAAGGAGGAATTGAAGGAAATGAGTATCACTAAAACAATAGCGCTGGAGAAATTAATGGGATTGAAAGCCAATAAACCTCCAGGGCCAAAAATCTACATCCCAGAGTACGAAAGGAGGTGGCCATGGAAATAGTGGAAATAGTGGATGCGTTGGTTGTCACCTTCCAAAATTCTGTAGATTCTGGAACAGTCCTGGCAGATTAGAGGGTGGAAATATTTACAAAAGGAGGGAGGGAGAAAACAGTGAATTGCAGACCGGTTAGTCGAACATCAGTAGTGGAGAAAATGCTAGAGTCCAATATAAAGGATGTGATAACAGGACACTTAGAAAATATCAATGGGATTAGACAAAGTGAACGTGGATTCGTGAAAAGGAAATCATGTTTGACAAACCTACTGGAGTTTTTTGACTTCATAAATAGCAGAATAGATAAGGGAGAACCAGTGGATGTGGTACATTTGGATTTTCAGAAAGCTTTTGATAAAGTTCCACTTAAGAGGGTAGTGTGTAAAATTAAAGCACATGGGATTTGGGTAATATATTTGCATGGATTGAGAATTGGTTATCAGACAGGAAACAGAGGAGGAATAAATGGGTCTTTTTCAGAATGGCAGGCAGTGACTAGTGGGGTACCGCACGGATCAGTGCTTGGGCCCCAGCTGTTCACAATATATATCAATGACTTGGATGAGGGAGCCAAATGTAATATTTCCAAGTTTGCTGATCATATGAAATTTGATGGGAAAATGAGTTGTGAGGAGGATGTTGAGAGGCATCAAGGTGATTTAGACAGGTTGAGTGAGTGGGAAAATACATGACAGATGCAGTATAATATGGAAAAGTGTGAAGTTATCCACTTTAGTAGGAGAAACAGAATGGCAGAGTATTATTTAAATGGTGACAGACTGAGAAATGTTGAGGTACAAAGGGACCTGGGTGTCCTTGTACACCAGGCACTGAAAGCAAGCATGCAGGTGCAGCAAGCAGTTAGAAAGGCAAATGTGATGTTGGTCTTCATTGTGAGAGAACTTGAGTATAGGAGCAAGGATGTCTCACTGCAGCTGTACAGGGCCTTGGTGAGACCACACCTGGAGTATTGTGTGCAGTTTTGGTCTCCTTACCTAAGAAAGGATATACTTGCCATAGAGGGAGTGCAGCGAGGGTTCACCAGACTGATTCCTGGGATGGCAGGATTGTCATATGAGGAGAGATTGGTCTGACTAGGCCTGTATTCACTGGAGGTTAGAAGAATGAGAGGAGATCACATTGAAACATATAAAATTATGACAGGGGTGGACAGACTGGAAGCAGGGGTGATGTTTCCTCTGGCTGGGGGGGTCTAGAACAAGGGGTCACAGTCTCAGGATACGGGGTGGGCCATTTAGGACTGAGATGAGGTGAAACTTCTTCACTCAGAGGGAGGTGAACCTGTGGAATTCTCTACCACAGAAGCTGTGGAGGCCAAGTCACTGAATATATTTAAGATAGAAATAGATAATTCTAGACGCTAAAGGCTTCAAGGGGTATGGGGAGAGAGTGGGAGTACGGTGTTGAGATGGAGGATCAGCCAGGATCATATTGAATGCTGGAGCAGGCTCGAAGGGCCTAATGACCTACTCCTATTTTCTATGTTTCTAAGTACTGAGGGAGTACTGAGGGAGTACTACGTTGTCAGAGGATTGGGGGTGTTAAACCAAAGTTGTTTTCATTGAGATGATTGTGATGTGTAGTGAGATGGAGGCTGTGATGTGGGTTGAATGCTGACGCTGTGTGGAACACTGTTAGATTGAAGGTGTCTCAACATGGTACTATTGAGTCTGAACTCTGTCTTTGTTGCCTCCAGCTCAACCTTTGCCATGGACGGTAAGGACTGCAAAGTAATCCCTGACATCGAGCGTGTCATCACCGAGTTCCACAGGGCACGGAAACCCATTGGGTAAGGAACAGAGCAGGCTGGTTGGGGGGAGTGGTCATAGGATGCTTTACTGAGTGACAATGTGAGGGAGCTGGATTAACATCAGTAGAGATACAGTCAGTAACACAGGGCACTGTGGGCGGGAGAGGGGTTACTGAGTGACAGTGTGAGGGATCTGGATTAACATCAGTAGAGATACAGTCAGTAACACAGGGCACTGTGGGCGGGAGAGGGGTTACTGAGTGACAGTGAGGGATCTGGATTAACATCAGTAGAGATACAGTCAGTAACACAGGGTGCTGGGGGGAGAGGTGTTACTGAGTGACTGTGTGAGGGAGCTGGATTAACAGCAGTAGAGATACAGTCAGTAACACGGTGCTGGGGGAAAGGGGTTACTGAGTGACAGTGAGAGGGAGCTAGATTAACATCAGTAGAGATACAGTCAGTGACACAGAGCACTGGGGGAGAGAGGGGTTACTGAGTGACAGTGTGAGGGAGCTGGATTAACATCAGTAGAGATACAGTCAGTGACACAGGGCGCTGGGGGGAGAGGGGTCACTGAGTGACTGTGTGATGGAGCTGGATTAACATCAGTAGAGGCACAGCCAGTAACACAGGGTGCTGGGGGGAGAGGGGTTACTGAGTGACGGTGTGAGGAAGCTGGATTAACATCAGTAGAAATAAAGTCAGTAACACCGGGCGCTGGGGGGAGATGGGTTACTGAGTGACAGTGTGAGGGAGCTGGATTAACATGGGTAGAGATACAGTCAGTAACACAGGGCGCTGTGGGAGAGGGGTTACTGAGTGACAGTGTGAGGGAGCTGGATTAACAGCAGTAGAGATACAGTCAGTAAGACCAGGCGCTGGGGGGGGGAGAGGAGTTACTGAGTGACATTGTGAGGGAGCTGGATTAACATTAGTAGAAATACAGTCAGTAACACATGGTGCTGGGGGAGAGGAGTAACTGAGTGACAGTGTGAGGGAGCTGGATTAACATCAGTAGAGATAGAGTCAGTAGCACAGGGTGCTGGGGTAAGAGGTGTCACAGAGTGACTGTGTGAGGGAGCTGGATTAACATCAGTAGAGATTCAGTCAGTAACACAGGGTGCTGGGGGAGAGAGGGGTTACTGAGTGACAGTCTGATGGAGCTGGATTAACATCAGTAGAGATACAGTCAGTGACACAGGGCGCTGGGGGAGAGGGGTTACTGAGTGACAGTGTAAGGGAGTTGGATTAACATGGGGAGAGATACAGCCAGTCACACGGGGCACTGGGGGAGAGGGGTTACTGAGTGACAGTGTGAGGGAGCTAGATTAACGTCAGTAGAGATACAGTCAGTAACACCAGGTGCTGGGGGGAGAGGGGTTACTGAGTGACAGTGAGAGGGAGCTGGATTAACATCTGTGGAGATACAGTCAGTAACACAGGGCAATGGGGGGAGAGGTGTTACTGAGTGACAGTGTGAGGGAGCTGGATTAACATCAGTAGAGATACAGTCAGTAATACAGGGTGCTGGGGGGAGAGGGGTTACTGAGTGACAGTATGAGGGAGCTGGATTAACATCAGTAGAGATACAGTCAGTAACACAGGGTGCTGGGGGGAGAGGTGTTACTGAGTGACAGTGTGAGGGAGCTGGATTAACATCAGTAGAGATACAGTCAGTAACACAGGGTGCTAGGGGAGAGGTGTCACTGAGTGATTGTGTGAGGGAGCTGGATTAACATCAGTAGAAATACAGTCAGTAACACAGGGCACTCGGGGGGGAGAGGGGTTACTGAGTGACAGTGTGAGGGAGCTAGATTAACGTCAGTAGAGATACAGTCAGTAACACCAGGCGCTGGCGGGAGAGGGGTTACTGAGTGACAGTATGAGGGAGCTGGGTTAACATCAGTAGAAATACAGTCAGTAACACAGGGTACTGGGGGAGAAGGGTTACTTAGTGATTGTGTGAGGGAGCTGGATTAACATCAGTGGAGATACAGTCAGTAACACAGGGTGCTGGGGGGAGAGGGGTTACTGAGTGACAGTGTGAGGGAGCTGGATTAACATCAGTAGAGACACAGCCAGTAACACAGGGCGCTGGGGGAGAGAGGGGTTACTGAGTGACTGTGTGAGGGAGCTGGATTAACATCAGTAGAGATACAGTCAGTAACACAGTGTGCTGGGGGAGAGGTGTCACTGATTGAGGGAGCTGGATTAACATCAGTGGAGATACAGTCAGTAACACAGGGCAATGGGGGGAGAGGTGTTACTGAGTGACAGTGTGAGGGAGCTGGATTAACATCAGTAGAGATACAGTCAGTAACACAGGGTGCTGGGGGGAGAGGGGTTACTGAGTGACTGTGTGAGGGAGCTGGATTAACATCAGTAGAGACACAGCCAGTAACACAGGGCACTGGGTGAGAGAGGGGTTACTGAGTGACTGTGTGAGGGAGCTGGATTAACAGCAGTAGAGATACAATCACTAACACAAGGTGCTGGGGGAGAGGGGTTACTGAGCGACAGTGAGAGGGAGCTGGATTAACATCAGTAGAGATACATTCAGTGACAGAGCACTGGGGGAGAGAGTGGTTACTGAGTGACAGTGTGAGGGAGCTGGATTAACATTAGTAGAGATACAGTCAGTGATACAGGGCGTTGGGGAGAGGGGTTATTGAGTGACAATGTGAGGGAGCTGGATTAACATGGGGAGAGATACAGCCAGTAACACGGAGCATAGGGGGAGAGGGGTTACTGAGTGACAGTGTGAGGGAGCTGGTTTAACATCATTGAGATACAGTCAGTAACACAGTGCCCTGTGGGGAGAGGGGTTACAAGTGACCGTGTGAGGGAGCTGGATTAACATCAGTAGAGATACAGTCAGTAAACAGGGCGCTGGGGGGAGAGGGGTTACTGAGTGACTCTGTGAGGGAGCTGGATTAACATCCGTCGGATTTACAGTGTTATGTTGGCAGATGCATAGGTTAAAATTGCAATCAATTGGGAGGCAGTGGAATGTGAGTGGGATAAATTATTGTCCAGATTTGAGGTAGGAGCTTTGACCTTTGCTCCAACCTGGAACACAGCTGCCTTTCACCTCTCTGACGTCTGTTCCAGGTTATGTTGCATTGCCCCTGTGCTGGCTGCCAAAGTGCTTCCTGGAGTAGAGGTCACTGTCGGCCATGAGGATGAGGAAGGTGGAAAATGGCCGTATGCTGGAACTGCGGCAGCCATCGTTTCCATGGGAGGCAAACACACAGTCAGCGAGGTTGATATATCCTTTTGAGCTGGTTACACCTGTCAGTGAGTGGGAGAGAACCAGATCAGAGTGTAACAGGGCCCCCTGGGTAATTGGGGTTTGGCTTGTTCTGGGATTGGGGCTGTGGCCTGTGTAAGGGGGTGCTCTAGGGTGGGGTGTTGTCCCTGTGTAAGGGGGTGCTCTAGGGTGGGGTGTTGTCCCTGTGTAAAGGGGGTGCTCTAGGGTGGGGTGTTGTCCCTGTGTAAGGGGGTGCTCTAGGGTGGGGTGTTGTCCCTGTGTAAGGGGGTGCTCTAGGGTGGGGTGTTGTCCCTGTGCAAAGGGGTGCTCTAGGGTGGGGTGTTGTCCCTGTGTAAGGGGGTGCTCTAGGGTGGGGTGTTGTCCCTGTGAAAGGGGGTGCTCTAGGGTGGGGTGTTGTCCCTGTGTAAGGGGGTGCTCTAGGATGGGGTGTTGTCCCTGTGTAAGGGGGTGCTCTAGGGTGGGGTGTTGTCCCTGTGTAAAGGGGGTGCTCTAGGGTGGGTTGTCCCTGTGTAAGGGGGTGCTCTAGGGTGGGGTGTTGTCCCTGTGTAAGGGCGTGCTCTAGGGTGGGGTGTTGTCCCTGTGTAAGAGGGTGCTCTAGGGTGGGGTGTTGTCCCTGTGTAAGGGGGTGCTCTAGGGTGGGGTGTTGTCCCTGTGTAAGGGAGTGCTCTAGGGTGGGGTGTTGTCGCTGTGTAAGGGGGTGCTCTAGGGTGGGGTGTTGTCGCTGTGTAAGGGGGTGCTCTAGGGTGGGATGTTGTCCCTGTGTAAAGGGGTGCTCTAGGGTGGGGTGTTGTCGCTGTGTAAGGGGGTGCTCTAGGGTGGGGTGTTGTCCCTGTGTAAAGGGGTGCTCTAGGGTGGGGTGTTGTCCCTGTGTAAGGGGGTGCTCTAGGGTGGGGTGTTGTCCCTGTGTAAGGGGGTGCTCTAGGGTGGGGTGTTGTCCCTGTGTAAGGGGGTGCTCTAGGGTGGGGTGTTGTCCCTGTGTAAGGGGGTGCTCTAGGGTGGGGTGTTGTCCCTGTGTAAGGGGGTGCTCTAGGGTGGGGTGTTGTCCCTGTGTAAGGGGGTGCTCTAGGGTGGGGTGTTGTCCCTGTGTAAGGGGGTGCTCTAGGGTGGGGTGTTGTCCCTGTGTAAAGGGGTGCTCTAGGGTGGGGTGTTGTCCCTGTGTAAGGGGGTGCTCTAGGGTGGGGTGTTGTCCCTGTTTAACAGGGTGCTCTAGGGTGGGGTGTTGTCCCTGTGTAAGGGGGTGCTCTAGAGTGGGGTGTTGTCCCTGTGTAAGGGGGTGCTCTAGGGTGGGGTGTTGTCCCTGTGTAAGGGGGTGCTCTAGAGTGGGGTGTTGTCCCTGTGTAAGGGGGTGCTCTAGGGTGGGGTGTTGTCCCTGTGTAAGGGCGTGCTCTAGGGTGGGGTGTTGTCCCTGTGTAAGGGGGTGCTCTAGGGTGGGGTGTTGTCCCTGTGTAAGGGGGTGCTCTAGGGTGGGGTGTTGTCCCTGTGTAAGGGGGTGCTCTAGGGTGGGGTGTTGTCGCTGTGTAAGGGGGTGCTCTAGGGTGGGGTGTTGTCGCTGTGTAAGGGGGTGCTCTAGGGTGGGATGTTGTCCCTGTGTAAAGGGGTGCTCTAGGGTGGGGTGTTGTCGCTGTGTAAGTGGGTGCTCTAGGGTGGGGTGTTGTCGCTGTGTAAGGGGGTGCTCTAGGGTGGGGTGTTGTCGCTGTGTAAGGGGGTGCTCTAGGGTGGGATGTTGTCCCTGTGTAAAGGGGTGCTCTAGGGTGGGATGTTGTCCCTGTGTAAGGGGGTGCTCTAGGGTGGGGTGTTGTCCCTGTGTAAGGGGGTGCTCTAGGGTGGGGTGTTGTCCCTGTGTAAGGGGGTGCTCTAGGGTGGGGTGTTGTCCCTGTGTAAGGGGGTGCTCTAGGGTGGGGTGTTGTCCCTGTGTAAGGGGGTGCTCTAGGGTGGGGTGTTGTCCCTGTGTAAGGGGGTGCTCTAGGGTGGGGTGTTGTCCCTGTGTAAGGGGGTGCTCTAGGGTGGGGTGTTGTCCCTGTGTAAGGGGGTGCTCTAGGGTGGGGTGTTGTCCCTGTGTAAAGGGGTGCTCTAGGGTGGGGTGTTGTCCCTGTGTAAGGGGGTGCTCTAGGGTGGGGTGTTGTCGCTGTTTAACAGGGTGCTCTAGGGTGGGGTGTTGTCCCTGTGTAAGGGGGTGCTCTAGGGTGGGGTGTTGTCCCTGTGTAAGGGGGTGCTCTAGAGTGGGGTGTTGTCCCTGTGTTTGTTCGATTGGTTTCCTTCACGCCCTCTCACTGTGCTCATGTGGATCGTGAGAATATGATTGTGACGACACCAGCCTTTATGTGTGAAACTAAACTTCATCACATCTTCGATGGGATTGGAGCGATGGTACAGCGCGTACTGAAACTAACGGGGAAATGATGCTGCTTAGACCACAACTGAAACAGCAGATCAATGATTAATGAATGAATGTGTGGGTGAGTGAGCGGATATGTGTGTGTCTGGGGGCATGTCTGGGTATGTACGTGTGCCTTGTCAGTGGGCGTGTGTGTCTGCCTGCCTTGTCGGCAGGTGTGTGCACGCGTGTCCACCTGAGTAGGCGGCTGTGTGAGAGGATGTGATCTAGTCCGACCTAATGAAGCTGCTGGAGCCCGCGAGAGAGTTTCAGTGACAGTATTACAGGGTGATCTGTGTAATGCCATTAAAATGCCATGATTGGACAGTGGGTGGATCATTCTTGTCCATGTGTGAGATCTGCCATGATTGCTATATGAATTATGCTGTGTTAGTTACCCTACATCAGGTTAAGAAGTGTAATCTGCTCTTTGTAGAATTGAGTGAATGTTAGGAACCATTGTTTTGATTTGGGATCGATTAAATATTACAATCATGCTGCTGTGATTGGTGTACTTTAAAAACAATTCTTTCATTCAGAATCCTGCTGCTCCCTCTGGCAATCAGGGATGCTGTGTCTGAGGGTGGGGTGGTGATGGCAATGTGTGAGGGTCGACAAGAGACCTGTATTTTAAGTGCAGGCAATCCTGGGCTCAGTTCTGATAACGCAAATAGAAATAAATAAGTATGATCTGATCGCCTTTACAGAGACATGGCTGCGGGATGACATAGATTGGACTGAAGGGCATGTGACATGTAGGAAGGACAGGAAGTTAGGAAAAGGTGGAGGGGTGGCTCTGTTAATTAATGATGCTATTAGCACATTAGAGAGGGATGGCCTAGGTTCAGGAAACCAGGATGTGGAGGAGGTTTGGGTTAAGATGAGGAATGATAAAGGCAAGAAGTCACTTTTTTTTATTCACAGAAGCACAGAATTGGCCCATCGAGTCTGCACTGACACATGAGAAACACCTAAACTACCTACCTAACCCCATTTACCAGCATTTAGCCCATAGACTTGAAGGTTATGAAGTGCCAAGTGCTCATCCAGGTACTTTTTAAAGGATGTGAGGCAACCCACCTCCACCTCCCTCCCAGGCAGCACGTTCCAGACCCTCACCACCCTCTGGGTAAAAAGGTTTTTCCTCACATCCCCCTAAATCTCCTGCCCCTCACCTTGAACTTGTGTCCCTTCTTGAGCTGAGAAACACTAAGGGGCAAAAACGTTAGTGGGGGTTGTATATAGACCCCCAAGCTGTAGTGGTGATGTTGGGAATGGCATTAAACAGGAAATTAGAGACGCCTGCAATAAAGGGACATCTGTCATTATGGGTGACTTTAATCCGCATATAGATTGGGCAAATCAGATTAGTAACAATACAGTAGAGGAGGAATTCCTGGAGTGAATATGGGATGGTTTTCTGGATCAATACATTGAGGAACCAACTGGAGAACAGGCCATCCTCGACTGGGTATTGTGTAATGAGAAAGGAATAATTGGCAATCTAGTTGTGTGAGGCCCCTTGGGGATGAGTGACCATAATATGGTAGAATTCTTCATCAAGATGGAGAGTGACGAAGTTGATTCTGAGACTAGGGTCCTGAATCTTAATAAAGGAAACTACGATGGTATGAGGCGCGATTTGACTATGGTGGATTGGGAAACGTTACTTAAAGGGATGACGGTGGATAGGCAATGGCAAACGTTCAAAGATCGCCTGGGTGAACTGCAACAATTGTTTATTCCTGTCTGGCACAAAAGGTAAAATAGGAAAGGTGGCCAAACCATGGCTTACAAGGGAAATTAGAGATAGTATTAGATCCAAGGAAGAGGCATACAAATTGGCCAGAAAAGACAACAGACCTGAGGATTGGGAGCACTTTAGAGTTCAGCAAAGGAGGACCAAGGGAATGATTAAGAAGGGGAAAATAGAGTACGAGAGTAAGCTTGCAGGGAACATAAAACTGACTGTAAAAGTTTCTATAGGTATGTGAAGAGAAAAAGATTGGTGAAGATAAATGTAGGTCCCTTATAGTCAGAAATGGGAATTTATTCTGGGGAACAAAGAAATGGCTGACCAACTAAATACAAACTTTGGTTCTGTCTTCACAAAGAAGGACACTAATAACATACCAGAAATGTTGGGGAACACAGGGTTTAGTGAGAGGGAGGAACTGAAAAAAATCAGTATTAGTAGGGAAATGGTGTTGGGGAAATTGATGGGATTGAAGACCGATAAATCCCCAGGGCCTGATAATCTACATCCCAGAGTACTTAAGGAAGTGGCCCTAGAAATAGTGGATGCATTGGTGGTCATCTTCCGAGATTCTATAGACTCTAGAACAGTTCCTACAGATTGGAGGGTCACTAATGTAACCCCACTATTTAAAAAGGGAGGCAGAGAGAAAACAGGGAATTATAGACCAGTCAGCCTGACGTTGGTAGTGGGGAAAATTCTAGAGTCCATTATAAAAGATTTAATAGCTGAGCACGTGGAAAACAGTGGCAGAATTGGACAGAGTCAGCATGGATTTACGAAAGGGAAATATGCTTGACAAATCTACTGGAATTTTTCGAGGATGTAAGTAGTAGAGTTGTTGAGGGGGAGCCAGTGGATGTGGTTTATTTGGACTTTCAAAAGGTTTCTGACAAAGTCCCACATAAGAGATTAGCGTGTAAAATTAAAGCACATGGGATTGGGGGTAGTGTATTGAGATGGATAGAAAACTGGTTGGCAGACAGGAAACAAAGGATAGGAATAAACGGGTCTTTTTCTGAATGGCAGGCAGTGACTAGGGTACCGCAGGGATTGGAACTGGGACCCCAGCTATTCACAATATATAGTAATGATTTAGCTGAGGGAACTAAATGTAATATCTCCAAATTTGCAGATGACACAAAGCTGGGTGGGAGGGTGAGCTGTGAGGAGGATGCAGAGATGCTTCAGTGTGATTTGGACAAGCTGACTGAATGGGCAAATGCATGACAGATGCAGTATAATGTGGATAAATGTGAGGTTATCCACTTGGTAGCAAAAACAGGAACGACAAAGAATAAAGAAAAGGACAGCACAGGAACAGGCCCTTCGGCCCTCCAAGCCTGCGCCAATCATATTGCCCGTCGACTAAAACATTTTGCACTTCTGGGGTCCATATCCCTCTATTCCCATCCTATTCATGTATTTGTCAAGCTGCCTCTTAAACACCACTATCGTACCTGCTTCCACCACCTCCTCTGGCAGCGAATTCCAGACACTCACTACCCTCTGTGTAAAATTCTTGCCCTGCACATCTCCTCTATAGTTTTCTCCTCTCACCTTAAATCTTTGGCCCCTAGCAATTGACTCTTCCACCCTGGGAAAAAGCTTCTGACTATCTACTCTGTCCATGCCACTCATAACTTTGTAAACTTCTTTCAAGTCGCCCCTCAATCTCCGTTGCTCTAGTGAGAACAATCTGAATTTCTCCAACCTCTCCTCATAGCTAATAACCTCCAGACCAGGCAGCATCCTGGTAAACCTCCTCTGCACCCTCTCCAACGCCTCCATATCCTTCTGGTAATGTGGTGACCAGAATTGCATGCAATATTCCGAATGTGGCCTAAGGAAGGCAGATTATTATCTGAATGGCTATAAATTGAGAGGGGGGAATGTGCAACGAGACCTGGTACACCAGTCACTGAAGGTAAGCATGCAGGTGCAGCAGGTGGTAAAGAAGGCAAATAGTCTTCATAGCCAGAGGATTCGAGTATAGGATCAGAGATGTCTTGCTGCAATTGTACAGGGCCTTGGTGAGACCACACCTGGAATACTGTGTGCAGTTTTGGTCTCCTTATCTGAGGAAGGATGTTCTTGCTATAGAGGGAGTGCAGCGAAGATTTACCAGACTGATTCCTGGGATGGCGGGACTGACATATGAGGGGAGATTGAGTCGGTTAGGATTATATTTGCTGAGTTCAGAAGAATGAGGGGGTATCTCATAGAAACCTATAAAATTCTAACAGGACTAGACAGGGTAGATGCAGGAAGGATGTTCCCGATGGTGGGGGAGTCCAGAACCAGGGGTCACAGTCTGAGGATACAGGGTAGACCATTTAGGACTGAGATGAGAAATTTCTTCACCCAGAGAGTGGTGAGCCTGTGGAATTCGTTACCACAGAAAGTAGTTGAGACCAAAACATTGTATGTTTTCAAGAAGGAGTTAGATATAGCTCTTGGGGTGAAAGGGATCAAAGGGTATGGGGAGAAAGCGGGAGCAGGCTATTGAGTTGGATGATCAGCCATGATCATAATGAATGGCAGAGCAGGCTCGAAGGGCTGAATGGGCTCCTCCTGCTCCTAGTTTCTATGTTTCTATGTGACTGACCCTTCAAGTAAGGGGAACAGCTGCTCCCAGTGCACCCTGTCCATGCCTCTCAATTGATAAAGGCAAGTGTCCCATATGCCTTTTTCACCACCCCACTAACATGCCCTTCCACCTTCAGAGATCTATTCTCACACACGCCAAGGTCCCTTTGTTCCTCAGAATTTCCTAGTGTCATGCCGTTCATTGAATACTTCCTTGTCAAATTACTCCTTCCATAATGTATCATCTCACACTTCTCAGGGTTAAATTCCATCTGCCACTTATCTGCCCATTTGACCATCCCGTCTATATCTTCCTGTAGCCCATGACACTCAGCCTCACTATTAACCACCCGGCCAATCTTTGTGTCATCCGTAAACTTATTAATCTTACCCCCCACATAGTCGTCTATGTTGTTTATACAAATGACAAATAATAGTGGACCCAGCACAGATCCCTGTGGTATACCACTGGCTTCCAGTCACTAAAGCATCCTTCTGTCATCACCCTCAGTCTCCTACAACTAAGCCAATTTTGAATCCACCTTATCAAATTACCCTGCATCTCATGTGCATTTGCCTTCTTTATAAGTCTCCCATGTGGGTCCTTGTCAAAGGCTTTGCTGAAATCCATATAAACTACATCAACTGCACTAACCTCATCTACACACCTGGTCACCTCCTCAAAAAATCCAATCAAATTTGTTAGGCATGACCTCCCTCTGACAAAGCCATGCTGACTATCCCTGATCAAACCTTGCCTCTCCAAGTGGAGATAGATTCTCTCTTTCAGAATTTTCTCTGATAGTTTCCCTACCACTGACGTGAGACTCACTGGCCTGTAGTTCCCTGACTTATCTCTACAACCCTTCTTAAATAGTGGAACCACATTAGCTGTTCTCCAGTCCTCTGGCACCTCCCCTGTGGCCAGAGAGGAATTAAAAATTTGGGTCAGAGCCCCTGCGATCTCCTCCCTTGCCTCCCTCAGCAGTCTAGGGCACAAATCATCCGGACCTGGAGATTTGTCCACTTTTAAGCCTGCCAACACCTCCAATACCTTGTCACTCCCTGTATCAATTTGTTCAAGATCCTCGCAGTCTCTCTCCCTGAGTTCGATACCTTCACCCTCATTCTCTTTTGTGAAGACGGATGTGAGGTTTTCATTCAACACCCTACTGATGTCCTCTGACTCCACCCATAGATTGCCCCCTTTGGTCCCTAATGGGCCCTACTCTTTCCCTGGTTATCCTCTTCCCATTTCTTATGCTTACAGAATATCTTGGGATTTTCCCTACTTTTACCAGCCAGAGCTTTCTCATATCCCCTCTTTGCTCTCCTAATTGCTTTCTTAAGCTCCACCCTGCACTTTCTGTACTCCACTAATGCCTGTACTGATTTGCTTCCCTTGTACCTGCTAAAAGCCTCTCTTTTCCTTCTCATCGAATCCTGAATATCTCTGATCATCCATGGTTCTCTGGGCTTGTTACTCCTTCCTATCACCCTAGAGGGAACATGTTGAGCCCTGTACCTTCTCCAGTTCCATTTTGAATGCCCCCCACTGCTCCTCTGTAGATTTCCCCACAAGTAGCTGTTCCCAGTCTACTTTGGCCAGATTCTGCCTTATTTTACTAAATTCCCCTCTTCCCCAATCCAAAACATTGTTTTGCAACTTGTCTATTTCTTTGTACATAACAAACTTAAATGGTACCATAACAAAAACAAAAATACCAGGAAAAACTCAGCAGGTCTGGCAGCATCTGTGGACAGGAACACAGTTAATGTTTCGAGTCCGAATGATTCTTCAACAGAACTAAGTAAAAATAGAAAGAGGTGAAATATAAGCTGGTTTAAGGGAGGTGGGGTTGGGGGGGTGGGGGTGGGGGGGGGGGTGGAGACAGGTAGAGCTGGTTAGAGGGTCAGTGATAGGTGGAGATAACCAAAAGATGTCACAGACAAAAGGACAAAGAGGTGTTGAAGGTGGTGATATTATCTAAAGGAATGTGCTAATTAAGGGTAGAAAGCAGGACAAGCAAGGTACAGATAGTCCTAGTGGGGGTGGGGTGGGGTGAAGGAATCAAAAAAGGCTAAAAGGTAGAGATAAAACAATGGATGGAAATACATTTAAAAATAATGGAAATAGGTGGGAAAAGAAAAATCTATATAAATTATTGGAAAAAGGTGGGGGGGGGGGTTGTAATCGGAAAGGGGATGGGGATGGAGGAGAGAGTTCATGATCTAAAGTTGTTGAACTCAATATTCAGTCCGGAAGGCTGTAAAGTGCTTAGTCGGAAGATGAGGTGCTGTTCCTCCAGTGTGCGTTGAGTTTCACTGGAACAATGCAGCGAGCCAAGGACAGACATGTGGGCCTGAAAGCAGGGTGGTGTGTTGAAATGGCAAGTGACAGGGAGGTCTGGATAATGCTTGTGGAGTTATTAAAAATCCCAGAGTGAAACTGTAAACAACTGTCATAACCTATAATTTTTAAGTTATGTTTGAGATGCGACTCTAAATTCAGGAATCAGACCATCAGTTTGAGGTTTTACATTAAAGGAAATGTTTTATTAATTTACACAGGTTAAAATACATGCACATGGCTGCAAATTACTACTGTCATAACTTTTAACAAGTTCCCAAACTAATTTTCATTAAGACAACAGCAACCCATAGACTTAACCAAACACCAGGCAAAGCATTTTCACCTTATGAATTCAAAATGAGGTTCTTTTCACTTTGGTTACTGTGGAGCCAGTTGGAGGTTTGCAGCTGCCTTTTGGTCTCACATTGCCTCTGCCCTGTACACCCGAAAACTACTGAAATTATACCTACCACCACTGATTGAATTCAAATTCTCATTGTATCACCAGCTCCTTAGAACTTTACCTTTTAACAATGAAACCCCTTTCATTGTACCAATTTTATTAGTGATATAAACATATTGCTTGGTAGCTGTTAGAAAGGCAACAAGGTTTTACCCCACTTCTTGAATACTCTGTTCAAAAATAGAAATACACTCTCTACCTCCTGTTTACATCTCAAACTAGCACGTATCAAAGTACCAGACTGACTGGCTTTATCCTAATTAAGACACACCCACAGACTAAACCTCTATTTAAAAAATAATATTTTTCAAAATCTATACATGAATAGCTTCATGACTGGGGTGTTTTGTTGTTGGGGGGGCTTTAAATTAACTTGGCAGGGATGTGGGAGCCTCGAGAAAATATTAGAGAAGAATACCAGAGCGCACAAAATACTGGGAGGACGTATAGAACTAATATAGAGAAGAGTAAGTTAATAAACATAGAAACTAGGAGCAGGATTTAGGCCATTCAGCCCTTCGAGCCTGCTCCACCATTCATTATGATCATGGCTGATCATCCAACTCATTAGCCTGCTCCCACTTTCCCCCCATACCCTTTGATCCCTTTCGCCCCAAGAGCTATATCTAACTCTTTCTTCAAAACATACAATGTTTTGGCCTCAACTACTTTCTGTGGTAATGAATTCCACAGGCTCACCACTCTCTGGGTGAAGAAATTTCTCCTCATCTCAGTCCTAAATGGTCTACCCCATATCCTCAGACTGTGACCCCTGGTTCTGGAATCCCCCACCATCGGGAACATCCTTCCTGCATCTACCCTGTCTAGTCCTGTTAGAATTTTATAGGTTTCTATGAGATCCCCCCTCATTCTTCTGAACTCCAGTGAATATAATCCTAATTGACTCAATCTCTCCTCATATGTCAGTCCCGCCATCCCAGGAATCAGTCTGGTAAACCTTCGCTGCACTCCCTCTATAGCAAGTACATCCTTCCTCAGATAAGGAGACCAAAACTGCACACAATATTCCAGCTGTGGTCTCACTAAGGTCCTGTATAAATGCAGCAAGATATCCCTGCTCCTGTACTCGAATCCTCTTGCTATGAAAGCCAACATACCATTTGCCTTCTTTACCGCCTGCTGCACCTGCATGCTTACCTTCAGCGACTGGTGTACAAGGACACCCAGGTCTCATTGCACATTCCCCTCTCTCAATTTATAGCCATTCAGATAATAATCTGCCTTCCTGTTTTTGCTACCAAAGTGGATAACCTCACATTTAATAGGTGAAGTCAGGATGAGGGAGCAAGTAACAAAATCTAAATCAGGGTAACTATGCATATATGGTAAATAAGATTGGGGAGTTACAGGCGCAGATTGCCATGTGGAAATCTGTTGTTGTGGTGATAACAGAGACCTGGCTCAAGGAAGGGCAGAACTGGGTGTTAAATATTCTCAGGTACAAGGTGTTCAGAAAAGATAGGAAAGGAGGAGGGGTGGCGGTTTTGGTTAAGGAGAGCATTGCAGTGCTGGAGAAAGAGGATGTGCCAGAGGGTTTAAGGACAGAATCAATTTGGCTAGAATGAAGGAACAAAAAGGGAGCAAATACATTGCTCGGTGTAGTCTATAGATCACCAAATAGTGAGAAGGACGTAGAAGAACAAATCTACAGGGAAATTCCAGAGTTACGAGTGGTATAGAGTAGTTATAATGGGTGACTTTACTTACACAAATGTAGACTGGGACAGTGGTAGTGTAACGGGTGGAGAGGGGCAAAAATTCCCACATTGTGTTCAGGAGAATTTTCTACAGTACGTGTCCAATCCAAGAAGAAACGATACATTGTTGGACCTGGTTCTTGGAAATGAGGTGGGCCAAGTAGATCAAGTGTCAGTGGAGAAACATTTAGGAGACAGTGATCATTGTATTGTATGTTCTAGGATGATGACAGAAAAGGACGATAGGAAACCCAGAGTAAAAATAATTAACTGGATGAGAGCCAACTTTGATGGGGCAAGAACAGAGCTGGGTCAGATAGACTGGAACGAAAGATTTGCGGCAAAAATTGAAACTGAACAATGGTATACTTTCAAAAAAGAATTGGTTTGGGCACAGTGAAGGTATAATCCATCAAAAGGGAAGGTAGGACAAACAAATCTAGAGCTTCCTGAATGGAAAAGGAGATTGAAATTAAGATAAAAAGGAAAATGTGTGCTTATGACAGGTGTCAGGTGGAAAATACAATTGAGACCCAAGAGGAATACAGAAGGTCCAGAGTGGAGGTGAAAAAGCATTTTAGACAAGCAAAGAGGGATTATGAGAAAAAACTGGCAGCCAACATAAAGGGGAGTCCCAAAGCCTTGTATAGACATATAAATAGTAAAATGGTGGTAAAAGAAGGAGTAGGGCTGATTAGGGACCTAAAAGGGAATTTACACACAGACAAAGGGGCCATGTCTGAGATATTAAATGAATACTTTGCATCTGTCTTTACCAAGGAGGTAGATGCTACCCAGGCCATGGTGACAGACAAGGAAACTCTGTCACGAGAAGGGTTCAAAGTTGATAATCAGGAAGTGTTGAATAGACTTAAAGTTGCCAAGGCACCGGGACTGGATGAGATACATCCAAGAATATTGAAGGAAGTAAGAGTAGAGATTGCAGAGACACTGGCCACAACCTTTCAGTCTTCCCCAGGCTCGGGAGGTGGCTGCAGAGGACCTGGAGAATTGCAAACATTACATTCTTGTTCAAAAAAGGTTATGAAGATAAGCCCAGCAATTACAGACCTGTCAGTTTCATTTCAGTGGTGGGTAAGATTCCAGAAACAATTATTCGGGATAAAATTAGTCACATGGAAAAATATGAGCTGATAAGGAAGAGCCAGCGTGGATTTCTAAAGGGGAAATCAGGTTTAACTAACTTGCTGGAGTCTTTTGAAGAGGTAACAGAAAAGGCTGATGAGGGTAATGCTCAGTTCTTGCTCCTGATCACTGTCCAATTACCCTTGGGATAGACAGAGAGGGGAAATCAGCCAGCGTTCCTGCTCCTGATCACTGTCCAGTGATCCCTGGGTTAGAGAGAGAGAGAGAGAGAGGGAATCAGCCAGGGTTCCTGCTCCTGATCACTGTCCAGTGATCCCTGGGTTAGAGAGAGGGAAAATCAGCCAGGGTTCCTGCTCCTGATCACTGTCCAGTGATGCCTGGGTTAGAGAGAGAGGGAATCAGCCAGGGTTCCTGCTCCTGATCACTGTCCAGTGATCCCTGGGTTAGAGAGAGAGGGAATCAGCCAGGGTTCCTGCTCCTGATCACTGTCCAGTGATGCCTGGGTTAGAGAGAGAGAGGGGAAATCAGCCTGGGTTCCTGCTCCTGATCACTGTCCAGTGATGCCTGGGTTAGAGAGAGAGGGAATCAGCCAGGGTTCCTGCTCCTGATCACTGTCCAGTGATCCCTGGGTTAGAGAGAGAGGGAATCAGCCAGGGTTCCTGCTCCTGATCACTGTCCAGTGATCCTTGGGTTAGAGAGAGGGAAAATCAGCCAGGGTTCCTGCTCCTGATCACTGTCCAGTGATGCCTGGGTTAGAGAGAGAGAGAGGAAATCAGCCTGGGTTCCTGCTCCTGATCACTGTCCAGTGATGCCTGGGTTAGAGAGAGAGAGGGGAAATCAGCCTGGGTTCCTGCTCCTGATCACTGTCCAGTGATGCCTGGGTTAGAGAGAGAGGGAATCAGCCAGGGTTCCTGCTCCTGATCACTGTCCAGTGATCCCTGGGTTAGAGAGAGAGAGGGGAAATCAGCCAGGGCTCCTGCTCCTGATCACTGTCCAGTGATCCCTGGGTTAGAGAGAGAGAGAGAGAGAGGGAATCAGCCAGGGTTCCTGCTCCTGATCACTGTCCAGTGATCCCTGGGTTAGAGAGAGAGAGAGAGAGAGGGAATCAGCCAGGGTTCCTGCTCCTGATCACTGTCCAGTGATCCCTGGGTTAGAGAGAGAGAGAGAGAGAGGGAATCAGCCAGGGTTCCTGCTCCTGATCACTGTCCAGTGATCCCTGGGTTAGAGAGAGGGAAAATCAGCCAGGGTTCCTGCTCCTGATCACTGTCCAGTGATCCCTGGGTTAGAGAGAGAGAGGGGAAATCAGCCAGCGTTCCTGCTCCTGATCACTGTCCAGTGATCCCTGGGTTAGAGAGAGAGAGAGAGAGAGGGAATCAGCCAGGGTTCCTGCTCCTGATCACTGTCCAGTGATCCTTGGGTTAGAGAGAGGGAAAATCAGCCAGGGTTCCTGCTCCTGATCACTGTCCAGTGACCCCTGGGTTAGAGAGAGAGAGAGAGGGGAAATCAGCCAGGGTTCCTGCTACTGATCACTGTCCAGTGATCCCTGGGTTAGAGAGAGAGAGAGAGGGGAAATCAGCCAGGGTTCCTGCTCCTGATCACTGTCCAGTGATGCCTGGGTTAGAGAGAGAGAGGGGAAATCAGCCTGGGTTCCTGCTCCTGATCACTGTCCAGTGATGCCTGGGTTAGAGAGAGAGGGAATCAGCCAGGGTTCCTGCTCCTGATCACTGTCCAGTGATGCCTGGGTTAGAGAGAGAGGGAATCAGCCAGGGTTCCTGCTCCTGATCACTGTCCAGTGATCCCTGGGTTAGAGAGAGAGAGGGGAAATCAGCCAGGGTTCCTGCTCCTGATCACTGTCCAGTGTTCCCTGGGTTAGAGAGAGAGGGAATCAGCCAGGGTTCCTGCTCCTGATCACTGTCCAATGATCCCTGGGTTAGGGAGATGTAAAGTCAAATAGCCAGGGAGTTGTTTTTTAAGATGGTGGCGTTCCGATGGAGGTGGTTGGGGGTTAAGCTGTGTTGGTAATATTAAAGTGGTGAGTTGCAACTTTATCTTTTCCAGTCTCTAACTGGAACAGAAATAAAGTTACTCAGGTTGAAGAATAATTGCAGCACTGTGGCTGCATTCGTGGCAATCACAAAGTAGAGAAAGCCTGACCTATGATGCTTCATAGGGTGATAGAATGATGGAATATCTTCAAAATGATAACTTTAACATGTGGCAAACGGCCAAGACAGTAATTGTTGTTGAGCAGATGAAGTCTCAGTGTGGCCCAGCCCTCAGTGTGAAATGGAGTGACCTCCTTGCTGAGTAAACTGACTGAAGTTCATTGTTTGAAGCTACGTCTGTGATGTGGACAAAACCATTAGGATATTAATCCGATTTACAGCCTTAAACACCTCAAGCTCACCCCACATCCTCACTATTCAAGGTGATACAAGTCTAGGCTATGGCCTCATAGCTTAACCCTTTCTGTCCTGGTATAAATCTGGTGAGTCTGCTCCATCAGTTTGCTGGGGTCTGACTCCCAGAATTGAACACAGTCACTCCCGGTGCAGTCTAAGCAGAGCTCTGTACACCTGAGACACAACAATCTCCTCTGTGTTCCAACCCTCCAGATAAAGGCTAATGTTCCAGTAGCCATTTTGATTACTTTTTGTATTTGTGCCCTAGCTTTTAATGATTTGTGAACCTAGGCTCTCATATTCCTTTGCTCCTCTACAATTCCCAGTCTCTCACTGTTAAAAAACATTTTCCAATTTGCCTTTTGTCTGTCCAAAGAAGATGAACTCTCACTTCCCCAGATTGTTCTCCATCTTCCGTAGCAGAGCAAAGTACTGCAGATGCTGGAAACCTGAAATAAAATCAGAAAATGCTGGAAACCCTCAGCAGGTCAAACAGCATCTGTGGAGAGGGAAACAGAGTTAGCTTTTCAAGTTGTTCTGATGAAAGGCTGGAAACGTTATCACAAATTGGAAGCGTTAACACTGTTTCTCTCCACAGACGCTGGCTGACTGCTGAGTGTTTTTATTCCATTTTCCATAGTTTGTCTCACTGCTTAATTTATCAACGTCTCTTTGTAACCACTTGCTGCTGTCTGCAGCCGGGGTTCCTGCTCCCAATCACTGCCTTTCCTAACTTTGTGATAAAGCTGTCTTGTAGGCTTGGCGTTGACTCAGAATGATCAACAGGGGGTATTTGCTATAACAGAGAGGTTGGTTGATAAACTATGCTGAGGTTTGTTTTTAGTATTCTCCTGTGGGATGTGGGTCTCACTGGCGCAGTATTCACTGCCCATCCCTAATTGCCCTTTAACTGAGTGTCTCACTAGGCCATTTCGGAGGGCGGTTCAGAGTCAAACACATTGCTCTGAGTCTGGAGTCGCATGTAGGCCCAGACCAGGTAAGGACAGCGGGGTCCCTAAAGGACATTAGCGAATCAGGTGGGTTTTTACAATAATTGATGGTAGTTGTCATGGTCACCATTACTGAGACTCGCTTTATATTCTAGATTTATTAATTGAATTTAAATTCCACCAGTTGCTGTGGTGGGATTTGAACCCGTGTCCTCAGAGCATTAGTCTGGGCCTCTGCGTTACTAGTCCAGTGACTAGGCCACTGTCTCCCCCTGAGAGGCCATCGTCCCTTCCTGGGACTCTCAGTGCAGGTGCTGCAGTACCTCGTGCTCTGTATTATATCTGATAGAGAATCTTGGTCTATCATCCCCTTGGGATTCTTATTTATTTATTTTTTGAGTCCATTAAAGTTCCATTTTATATTTTAAAAAAGTTTCTGCTAACTGATACTGGAGGTGGAAAAACTGTAGATAACTTTTCTGTTGTGCTCTGCATAATACCTTCGCTGGAGAGAAATGTGTGGCAAATCTATCAAACAGCCCAAATAAAGTCACATTCTGCTTTCCTTAGTGAGTCAGGAAACTGAGAGAAGCAGGGATTGTGGGTGTGTGAATTCATTACCAACTAATTAAGTATTGTACCAATACCACTTCAACATTTGGTTTTTATTAGAACTGGGGCAGGAATAGGCCCTTCGGCCCCTCGAGCCTGCTCCACCGTTCAATAAGATCGTGGCTGATCTGATTGTGGCTTTAACTCCACCTTCCTCTCTGCCCCATAACCGTCCACTCCCTTGTCGTTCAAAATTCTGTCTAACTCAGTCTTGAATATATTCACTGACCCAGCCTTCACTGCTGTGGGGAGGGGTGGGGGGAGAATTCTGAAGACTAACCATCTCTGAGAGAATAAATTCCTCCTCACCCCTGTCCTAAATGGGAGAGCCCCTTATTTATGCCAGGCTCCTGGTTTAGCCATTCACCAGAGCTGACCAGGCCACATAAAGGAAAGAGTCCTGCACCCACCTGTAAACCTGCTCACTGTTTCAGCACCGTCCTGCAGAGCACCCAGCTCCTTTCCTCTACTATTAATTGTCTTTTATTTGTTCATGGGACGTGGGTGTCACTGGCAGGGCTAACATTTGTTGCCCATCCCTAATTGCCCTTGAACTCAGTGTCTTGCTAGGGCCATTTCAGGGGGCAGTTAAGGGTCAACCACATTGCTGTGGGTCTGGAGTCACGTGTAGGCCAGACCAGGTAAGGACAGCAGATTTCCTTCCCTAAAGGACATTAGTGAGCTGCCTTCTTGAACCTCATGGACTGCAGTGGTTCTAGAAGGGGGCTCACCATCTTCTCAAGGGCAGTTAGGGATGGGTAATAAATGCTGGCCCAGCCAATGATGTCCACATCACATGAATGATTTAAAAAAATGCAGCTTCACATGCTGTATTCCTCCACTGACACACTCACTCTATCTAGTCCCTCAACTGTGGATTTTTATATAATGTTGCATCACGGCTTGACAATGTTAATGAATATCCCAGCTCACATTATAATGCGTGTCAAACCTGTGAGACAATCTGATAAAGGCAGAACTTTCCGTTCTGACAGTAAGTGAAACAGAATGGTAAAGTGACCAGGATGAGGCGCTCACGCTGGGTTACTCCGAGCTTTGGAAGGATGTGGTTTGTGTTATTGAGAGTGACTGAAACAGTCTCATCATCAGCTCTCACGAATAGCTTGGTGCATGTTCTGGAATGAACTTATCTCTCTGTGGAATGGAACCATTAACATTCCCAACATTAATTTTATTTTATCGCTAATAATTACAAAAATCCCAATGTTTCAGTGAGCACCTGCTGATTACCACTCTCTCTCCCCATCACTCATTCCTCCCAACCTCTCATTAACAGAGACTAGCTGACAACATCTCACGGCAACCATTAGGATTCTACACAGCTAATATTACTATACAAGTCCCTTTTCCTCCAGGTTTAGGAGCATTCAGGAATAGTGAGTGCCTTTGGACAGTATTAGTGACTGGGATTGAGCAGATATTTACAATGAGGTACAGGGTAGACTAAGAGCACTGACCCAAACTCTGTAGTGGGCTTTTTACTGGAACTTTTGTACACCACACATCAGCAAGCATCATTTAACAGGCTAGCTTTACTGCAGGGTGTGTCAGCCCATTTGTTAGAAATCTCAAATTATCCCAATTCAAAACCACCTCCCCCATTCTCCACCAAGTCTATTCCTGACCTTTTCCCAATCCATTCTTCATCCTCCCAATCCATTGCCAATTCTCCCAATCCATTCTCCACTCTCCAATCCATTCCTGACTCTCCAAATCCATTCCTGACCCTCTCCCCCTCCATTTCCCGCTCTATCCCAATCCATTCCCAGCCCTCTCCCAATGCATTACACATTCTCCCAATCCACTCCCAGCCCTTCCAATCAATTCCTGACTCTCTCGCAATCCATTCCTACCCTCTCCCCCTCCATTTCCCACTCTATCCCAATCCATTCCAAACTGCCTCCCAATCTATTCCAGATCCTCTCCAGACCATCTCCCAACCCATTCCTGACACTTCTAATCCATTCCTGAATCTTCCAATCTATTCCTGACCCTGTCCCAATCTATCCTCCAACCTCTCACTCCCATTCCCATCCCTCACACTTCATTCCCACTCCTCCTCATTCTACTGCAGCAGGAACTGACACTGGAAAACATCCCGAGGTGTTCCATTGGAACGTTATGAAGCAGAATGTAACAATGAGCATTAGTTCAGCTGACCAAAAGCTGGGTCAAAGAGGTCGGTCTTAAAGACCATCTCAAAGGAGGGAAGTGTGGTAGAGGTGCAGAGGTGAAGGGAGGAAATTCCAGAGTTTGGGACCTCGACAATGGAGGATTAATAAAATTAGGGATCCTTGAAAGGCTGGAATTAGAATACCGCAGAGATCTAGGAGGGTTGTGCGAGGGGAGGAGATTACAGAGACCTGGGGTGTGGGTGCTGGGCAGTGAGGAGGTTGGAAGGTCATGGAGGGATTTGAAAATGGGGATGAGAATCTTAAAGCCAAGATGTTGTTTGACTGGGAGCGCATGTAGGTCAGAGGTGACGGGGTTTAGGGGAATGGGACTCAGTGTGAGTTAGGACACAGGCTGCAGTGTTTCTGGAGGGTGGACTGTGGGAGAGCAGTGAGGTGTGAGTTGGAGTAGTCAAGTCTAAAGGTAACAAATGAGTGTTTCAGCAGCTGATGGGCTGAGATGGGAAGAGTTGGTGATGTTACTGAGATGAAAATGGGGTTTGGTGACAAAACAGATATGTCTCCTACTCATTTAACACCCCCTCCCCTTGACACCCCCATTCTCCCAGTGACACCCCCATTCTCCCAGTGATGCACCCCCATTCTCCCAGTGACACCCCCATTCTCCCAGTGACACCCCCATTCTCCCTGTGACACCCCCATTCTCCCAGTGACACCCCCATTCTCCCAGTGACACCCCCATTCTCCCCGTGACACCCCCATTCTCCCAGTGACACCCCCATTCTCCCAGTGACACCCCCATTCTCCCCGTGACACCCCCATTCTCCCAGTGACACCCCCATTCTCCCCGTGACACCCCCATTCTCCCAGTGACACCCCCATTCTCCCCGTGACACCCCCATTCTCCCAGTGACACCCCCATTCTCCCCGTGACACCCCCATTCTCCCCGTGACACCCCCATTCTCCCAGTGACACCCCCATTCTCCCAGTGACACCCCCATTCTCCCAGTGACACCCCCATTCTCCCAGTGACACCCCCATTCTCCCCGTGACACCACATTCTCCCAGTGACACCCCCATTCTCCCAGTGACACCCCCATTCTCCCCGTGACACCCCCATTCTCCCCGTGACACCCCCATTCTCCCAGTGATGCCCCCATCACCCCCATTGTTTTGCTCTAACCTGACCTGCACATGGGCTGGTTTTTGGAGAGCGACTGCAGTGAACTTTCACGGAACTATTCCCAACCTAACCTGGGTCTCACTGAAGGGTGATAGGATCTCTAGATGAAGATGGGCTGAATGTCCTTCCTTGTTTGTAATTTCTTCTCAGTTTCAGGTCAATACTGAAACTATAAATGGCTCTAGTTAGGCTGCAGCTAGAGTACTGCGTAAATCTCTGGTCAACACATTACAGGAAGGATGTAATCACATTAGGGAGGGTTCAGAGAAGATTTACAAGTACGTGCTAGGAATGGAGAATCTAAGCGATCAGGGAAAATTTTATACGAACAAGGAGCAGGAGTAGGTCATTCAGCTCCTCGAGCCTGTTCCGCAATTTAATAAGATCATGGCTGATCTGATAATAACCTGAAATCTGCATCCCACCTACTGCCTATCATCCCCTTGCTTACCAAGCATTTATCCAGCTCTGCCTTAAAAATATTCAAAAGAGTTGTTTTCTTTAGAGCACAGGAGACTGAATGAGGTTTAATTGAGGTTTATAAAATTATACCAGCCCTTGACAGAGTGGATAGGAAGGACTTATTTCCCTTAGTAGAGAGGTCAGTAACCAGGAGACAGAGATTTCAAGTAACTGGTAGAAGGATTCGAGGGGAGTTGAGGGAGCTGAAAGGGTGATGGAACTCACTGCCTGACAGGGTGGGAGAGGCAGAAACCCTCATTATAATTTTTACATTAAAAATACTTGGATATACATTTGAGATGCCATCACTTACAGGACAATGGAGCTAGAACTGGAAGGTAGGATTAGACCGGGTAGATCTTTATTGGCTGGCAGGGCATGATGGGCTGAATGGCCTCCCTGTGTGCTGTTGTGCTGTAAATCTCTCTATGCTTCTTCAGTAATATCAAGGTTGGGTTTTCGAAGCTGGTGTTGGGGAGGTGAGGAGGTTTGTGCTGCAGTTTTCCTGCGAAGGAGTGAGTGAGAGGCCAACAGCTGAGTGGCATCCCATGTCCAACATAACGGAAAAGTTTCATTAACTTGTTCCTAAAATCTTGACATTGAGAATTTTATTTGCTGTAAACTTGTTTCCTTTGGCACAGTTGCCACTAGAGAAGTAAATGCTACCCAGGCCATGATGAGGTCATTGAGACTGTGCAAGGGATTGAAATTGAGAAGGAGGAAGTATTAGAGGGACTGGCTGTACTAAAAGTAGACGAGGCACCAAGACCAGATGAGATTTTCCTAAGGATGCTGAGGGAAGCGAGAGCGGAAATGGCAGAAGCACTGGCCCTAATTTTCCAGTCTGCCTGAGAGACCCAGGGGTGATGCCAGAGGGCTGAAGGATTGCAAACGTTATAACTACGTTCAAAAACAGGGTGTAAGGATAAACCCCACAACCACAGGCCAGTCAGTTGGGGAAACTTCGAGAATCTATAATTTAGGACAAAGTTAATTGTCACATGGACAGATGCAGGTTAATTAAGGAAAGCCAGCATGGATTTCTTTAGGGAAAATTGTGTTCAACTAACTTGCTGGAGTTTTTTGAAGAGGTAACAGAGAGGGTTGCTGAGGGCAATGTTGTTGATGTGGCGTCCATAGACTTCCAAAGGCATTTGATACTGAGCTGCACAACAGACCTGTGTGAAAAGTTACAGGTCATGGAATAAAAGGGACAGTAGCAACTTGGATATGGAATTGGCTGAGTGCCAGGAAACAGAGTAGTGGTTAATGGATGTTTTTCGGGCTGGAGAAAGGTTTGTAGTGGAGTTCCCCAGGAGCCAGTGTTGGGACTCTTGCTTTTCCTGATATATATTAATGACCTAGACCTTGGTGTACAGGGCATGATTTCAAAATGTGTGGATGATACAAAACTCAGGAGCATTGTGAACTGTGAGGAGGACAGTGTAGAACTTCAAAAAGACATAGAGAGGTTGGTGGAGTGGGTAAACAGGTGGCAGATGAAGTTCAATATAGAGAAATGTGACGTGATTCATTTTTGTAGGAAGGACATGGAGAAACCAGGTAAAATAAAAGGTACTGCTCTAACCTGGGTGTAGGAGCAGAGGGACCTGGGTGTAAATGTGCATCGATCATTGAAGGTGGCAGGACAGGTTGAGGGTGGTTAATAAAGCGTACAGTGTATCCTGGGCTTTGTTAATAGGGGCATAGAGTATAAAAACATGGAAATTATATTAAACGTGTATAAAACACTGGTTCAACTTCAGCTGGAGTATTGTGTCCAGCTCTGGGTGCTGCACTTTAGAAAGGATGTGAAGACATTAAAAAGGACGCAGAAAAGATTCACGAGGATGGTTCCAGGGATCAGGAGCTTCAGGTATGAAGATAGATTGGGGAAGTCAGGACTGTTTCCCTTGAGGAAGTGGGGGGGATTTCATAGAGGTCTTCAAAATCATCAAGGTACTGGGCAGAGTAGATAGGGAGAAACTGTTCCCATTTGTGAGAGGATAGAGAACGAGAGGGCTCAACTTTAAAGTGATTAGTGAAAGCAAAAGTTTGGTATGCATTGCCTGAGAGTTTGGTGGAGGCAGGGTCAGCTGAAGCATTCAAAATGGAATTAGACTGTTATCTGGAAAGGAACAATGTGCAAGGTTATGGGAAGAAGTTTACAAGATAGGAAACTGAATTCCCATTTGCGCACAGCAAGATCCCAGAGTCTCCTTTTTGATGGTTGAGTATTTTCTCTGATGTAAATTCAACTTCTATGAAAAATATCCTGCTGGCCCCTCAATTCCAGTTTCTTCATCTTGTCACCAATACAAAAATCACTCGCATCCACCACCAACTTACATTGCTTGGTGTAATTGGGTACAGCCAAAACTGGGGTTGTAGTCAATACAGTTTTCAAACTGTCACATGCCTTCTGATGTGTACCTACACCACATGGACTGCAGCGGTTCAAGAAGGCAGCTCACCACCACCTTCTCAAGGGCAACTAGGGATGGGCAATAAATGCTGGCCCAGCCAGCGACACCCACATCCTGTGAATGAATTAAAAAAGCTCCAGTGTCCATTGAAACTTCCTGTTTTTTAATAGTTCAGTCAGTGGAGCAACCACTTGGCTCAAATTTGGTACAAATTTCCAGTAAAATTCACTCATGCCCAGAAATCTCAAAACTTCCTGTTTTATTGTAGACACTGGGAAATCCACGATAGCCTTGACTTTCACATCTCTCGGAGCCATCTTACCCTGTCCAGTGGTGTGGTCTAGATATGGAGTTTGTGCTTTTGCAAATTCACTTTTAGCCAAGTTCATCTCCAAATTAGCTTCTTGTAGTTGATCAAACAGTTCTTTCAGATGTTGTAAATGCTCCTCCCACATTTGACCGACAACTATCAGGTCATCGATATAAACAGCACAATTGCTCATTCCAGTAATTACTTTGTCAGTCTTTGAAATGTCGTAGGTGCATTCCTCATAGCAAATGGCACGACTTTAAACTGGCGTTACAAAAACCGATATCTCCTTTATTCTCTCTGACAACAGTACTTGCCAATATTCTCGCAGCAAGTCAATCTTTGTGATAAACTTTAATTGTTCCACTTTCTCAATGCAATCTTCCAACTGTGATATTGGATATGAATCTGCTTTTGTCACTGCATTCACCGTTTGATAGTCCACACACAGCCTGTATGTTCCATCCGGTTTCGGTACCAGTACAATAGGCGAACTCCACTTTACTGCAACTACACTCAATGATATCATTTTGAAGCATGAATTAGATTTTTTTTCTGTACTTGCGATAATTTTACTGGATTCATTCTATGCCTTATTGAAAGTGAATCACCCACATCTACATCATGTCCTCCCCAGCTTATTCCCACAAATAGCTTTGTGGGACTGCAATAATTTCACCAAATCACTTTGACACATGTCTGGAAGGTAACTCAATATTACATTTACATTTTTAAGTACCCCCTCATTGTCGAATTTGATTAGAGGAAAATCAATTTCAGAATCTTTCATTTCTACCTCTTTCTCCTTATCTACCACCACAAATGCCTCCTTTTGGTCCTATTCCCTGTCAAAGTACTTTTTAAGCATATTTACTGACACACCCTCTGCTTCTTTCTTCTATCTGGAGTATTTAATAAATAATTCACTTCATTCAGTTTCTTTTCAATCCTGTAAGGCTGACTAAATCTTGCCTTTAACAGTTAACCCAGTACTGGTAATAAAACTAACACCTTGTCCCCAGCAACAACATTAAGAAATGTGACTCTCTTATCTGCTTTTGCCTTCATCACTTGCTATGATATCTTTAAATGTTCCTTAGCCAACTCTTGCTCTATTCAACCATTCCCTGAATTTTGAAACATAATCCAGGAGAGTAGTTCCGAACTCTGACCCACTGGTTTCTCCTGAATCAACTTGAGTGGTCCCCTTAGTTGATGAGCATAGACAACCTCATAAGGATTAAACCCTGTTCATTTGTTAGGGGCACTGCAAATAGCAAATAACAAGAACAGAATCCCTCGATCCCAGTCCTGCGGGTAGTCTCGACAATATGCCCTCATCAAAGCCTTTAGAATTTGATGCCATCTCTCTGACAGTGCAGCACTCCCTCAATACTGACTGTCTGACAGTGTAGCAAACCCTCAGTACTGACCATCTGACAGTGCAGCACTCCCTCAGTGCTGACCCTCCGACAGTGCAGCACTGCCTCAGTACTAAGTACCTGATAGTGCAGCATTCCCTCAGTACTGACCCTCTGACTATGCAGCATTCCCTCAGTACTGAGCCTTTGACAGTGCAGCACTCCCTCAGTACCAACTGTCTGACAGTGCAGCATTGACCCTCTGACAGTGCAGCATTCCTCAGTGCTGAACCTCTGACAGTGCAGCACTACCTCAGTACTGACTCTCTGACAGTACAGCACTCCCTCAGTACTGACCCTTCAACAGCGCAGTACTCCCTCAGTACTGACCCTTCGACAGTGCAGCACTCCCTCAGTACTGACTCTCTGACAGTGCAGCACTCCCTCAGTACTGACTCTCTGACAGTGCAGCACTCCCTCAGTGCTGACCATCTGACAGTGCAGGACTCCCTCAATACTACTCTCTGACAGTACAGCACTCCCTCAGTACTGACTCTCTGACAGTGCAGCATTCCCTCAGAGCTGACCCTCCGACAGTGCAGTACTCCCTCAGTACTGACCCTCCGAGAGTGTAGTATTCCCTCAGTACTGACCCACCGACAGAGCAGCATCCCTCAGTAC
Organism: Isurus oxyrinchus; assembly: GCA_026770705.1. Taxonomy (NCBI): domain Eukaryota; kingdom Metazoa; phylum Chordata; class Chondrichthyes; order Lamniformes; family Lamnidae; genus Isurus; species Isurus oxyrinchus. The sequence continues at coordinate 116,094,936 of JANJGN010000018.1, forward strand.
TGACCCTCTGACAGTGTGGTGCACCCTCAGTACTGACCCTCCGACAGTGCAACACTCCCTCAGTACTGAAACTCTGACAGTGCACACTCCTTCAGTACCGACCCACTGACAGTGCAGCACTCCCTCAGTATTGACCCACCGACAGTGCAGCATTCCCTCAGTACTGACTTTGTGACAGTGCAGCACTCCCTCAGTACTGACTTTGTGACAGTGCAGCACTCCCTCAGTGCTGACACTCCGACAGTGCAGCACTCCCTCAGTACTGACCCTCCGACAGTGCAGCACTCCCTCAGTACTGATCCTCTGACAGTGTAGCACTCCCTCAGTACTGACCATTTGACAGTACAGCACCCATTCACTGCCGACGGTCTGACAGTGCTGCACTGCCTCAGTACTCACCCTCCGACAGGGCGGCACTCCTTCACTACTGACCCTGTGACAGGGCAGCACTCCCTCTGAAACTGACCCTCTGTCATTGCAGCAGTCACTCAGTATGGACCCTCCTATAGTGCGGCACTCCTGCTGTTCTGAACCTCTAACAGTGCAGCACATCCTCAATACTGACCCTCTGACAGTGCAGCACTCCCTCAGTAGTGATGCTCTAAGAGTACAGCTCTCCTTCAGTACTGATCATCTGACAGTGCAGCACACCCTCACTACCGACTGTCTGACAGCGATGTGCTCCCTCATTCTTTACCCTCCGACAGTGCAGCAGTCCCTCAGCACTGACCCTTCAATTGTGCAGCATTGCCTCTAAAACTGTCCCTCTGACAGTGCAGCACTCCCTCAGTACTGACCCTCTGAGAGTGCAGCACTCCCTCAGTACTGACTCACTGACACTGCAGCACACCCTCAGTACTGACCCTCTGACAGGCTGCACTCCCGCAATACCCACTCTTTGACAGTGCAGCATTCCCTCAGTGCTGACCCTCCAACAGTGTAGCAATCCCTCTGAAACTGACACTCTGTCTTTGCAGCAGTCATTCAGTAAGGACTCTCCAACAGTGCGGCACTCCTGCAGTTCTGAACCTCTAACAGAGCAGCACTCCCTCAAAACAGACACTCTGACTGTGCAGCACTCCCTCAGTACTGACCCTCTGACAGTGCAGCACTCCCTCAGTACTGACCCTCTGACAGTGCTGCACACCCTCAGTACTGACCCACTGACAGTGCAGCATTCCCTCAGTACTGACCTTCTGACAGTGCAGCAATCCCTCAGTACTGACCCTCTGACAGTGCAGCACTCCCTCAGTAGTGATGCTCTAAGAGTACAGCTCTCCTTCAGTACTGATCATCTGACAGTGCAGCACACCCTCACTACCGACTGTCTGACAGCGATGTGCTCCCTCATTCTTTACCCTCCGACAGTGCAGCAGTCCCTCAGCACTGACCCTTCAATTGTGCAGCATTGCCTCTAAAACTGTCCCTCTGACAGTGCAGCACTCCCTCAGTACTGACCCTCTGAGAGTGCAGCACTCCCTCAGTACTGACTCACTGACACTGCAGCACACCCTCAGTACTGACCCTCTGACAGGCTGCACTCCCGCAATACCCACTCTTTGACAGTGCAGCATTCCCTCAGTGCTGACCCTCCAACAGTGTAGCAATCCCTCTGAAACTGACACTCTGTCTTTGCAGCAGTCATTCAGTAAGGACTCTCCAACAGTGCGGCACTCCTGCAGTTCTGAACCTCTAACAGAGCAGCACTCCCTCAAAACAGACACTCTGACTGTGCAGCACTCCCTCAGTACTGACCCTCTGACAGTGCAGCACTCCCTCAGTACTGACCCTCTGACAGTGCTGCACACCCTCAGTACTGACCCACTGACAGTGCAGCATTCCCTCAGTACTGACCTTCTGACAGTGCAGCAATCCCTCAGTACTGACCCTCTGACAGTGCAGCACTCCCTCAGTACTGACCCTCTGACAGTGTGGCGCACCCTCAGTACTGACCCTCCGACAGTGCAACACTCCCTCAGTACTGACACTCTGACAGTGCAGCACTCCCTCAGTACTGACCCTCCGACAGTGCAGCAGTCCCTCAGTACTGATCCTCTCACAGTGTAGCGCACACTCAGTACTGACCCTCCGACAGTGCTACACTCCCTCAGTACTGACTCTCTGACAGTGTGGCGCACCCTCAGTACTGACCCTCCGACAGTGCTACACTCCCTCAGTACTGACTCTCTGACAGTGTGGCGCACCCTCAGTACTGACCCTCCGACAGTGCAACTCTCCCTCAGTACTGAAACTCTGACAGTGCACACTCCTTCAGTACCGACCCACTGACAGTGCAGCACTCCCTCAGTACTGACCAACCGACAGTGCAGCATTCCCTCAGTACTGACTTTGTGACAGTGCAGTACTCCTTCAGTGCTGACACTCCGACAGTGCAGCACTCCCTCAGTACTGACCCTCCGACAGTGCAGCACTCCCTCAGTACTGATCCTCTGACAGTGCAGCACTCCCTCAGTACTGATCCTCTGACAAGTGTAGCACTCACTCAGTACTGACCATTTGATGGTACAGCACCCATTCACTGCCGACTGTCTGACAGTGCTGCACTCCCTCAGTACTCACCCTCTGACAGGGCGGCACTCCTTCACTACTGACCCTGTGACAGGGCAGCACACCCTCTGAAACTGACCCTCTGTCATAGCAGCAGTCACTCAGTATGGACACTCCAATAGTGCGGCACTCCTGCAGTTCTGAATGTCTGACAGTGCAGCACTCCCTCAGTACTCATGCTCTAAGAGTACAGCACTCCTTCAGTACTGACCATCTGACAGTGCAGCACACCCTCACTACCGACTGTCTGACAGCGATGTGCTCCCTCATTCCTTACCCTCTGACAGTGCAGCAGTCCCTCAGTACTGACCCTCTGACAGTGTAGCACTCCCTCAGTACTGATTTTCTGACAGAGCAGCACTCCCTCAGTACTGACCCTCCGGAAGTGCTGCACTCCCCAAGGACTGACCCTCTAACAGTTCAGAACTCCCTCATTACTGACTCTCTGACAGAGCAGCACTCCATCAATCCTGACCCTCTGACAGCGCAGCACTCCTTCAATGCTGACCCTCTGACAGTGCTGCTTTCCCTAGTACTGATCCTCCGACAGTGCAACACTCCCCTAATACTGACCCTCTGACAGTGCTGCACTCCCTCAGTACTGACCCTTCAACAGTGCAACACCCCCTCAGTACTGACCCTTCAAGAGTGCATCACTCCCTCAGTAGTGACCCTCTGACAGTGCAGCACTCCCTCAATACTGACCCTCTGTCAGTGCAGCACTCCCTAAGCACTGACCCTCCGACAGTGCAGCATTCCCTAAGCACTGACCCTCCGACAGTGCATCACTCCCTCAGTACTCACCCTCTGACAGTGCAGCACTCCCTCAGTACTCACCCTCTGACAGTGCAGCACTCCCTCAGTACTCACCCTCTGACAGTGCAGCACTCACTCAGTACTGACCATACGACAGTGCAGCACTCCCTCAATACTGAATCTCTGACAGTGCAACACTCCCTCAATATGGACCGTCTGACAGTGCTGCAATCCCCAAATACTGACTCTCCGACAGTTCAGAACTCCCTAAATACTGACCGTTTGACAGTGCTGCACACCTCACTATCGACTGTCTGATACCGAGGCGCTCCCTCTTTCCTTACCCTCCCTCGTTCCTTACCCTCCAACAGTGCAGCAGACCCTCAGTACTGACCCTCTGACAGTGCTGCACTCCCTCAGTACTGACCCTCTGACAGTGCGGCACTCCCTCAGTACTGACCCTCTGACAGTGCAGCACTCCCTCAGTACTGACCCTCTGACAGTGTAGCACTCCCTCAGTACTGATTTTCTGACAGAGCAGCACTCCCTCAGTACTGACCCTCCGGAAGTGCTGCACTCCCCAAGGACTGACCCTCTGACAGTTCAGAACTCCCTCATTACTGACTCTCTGACAGAGCAGCACTCCATCAATCCTGACCCTCTGACAGCGCAGCACTCCTTCAATGCTGACCCTCTGACAGTGCTGCTTTCCCTAGTACTGATCCTCCGACAGTGCAACACTCCCCTAATACTGACCCTCTGACAGTGCTGCACTCCCTCAGTACTGACCCTTCAACAGTGCAACACCCCCTCAGTACTGACCCTTCAAGAGTGCATCACTCCCTCAGTAGTGACCCTCTGACAGTGCAGCACTCCCTCAATACTGACCCTCTGTCAGTGCAGCACTCCCTAAGCACTGACCCTCCGACAGTGCAGCATTCCCTAAGCACTGACCCTCCGACAGTGCATCACTCCCTCAGTACTCACCCTCTGACAGTGCAGCACTCCCTCAGTACTCACCCTCTGACAGTGCAGCACTCACTCAGTACTGACCATACGACAGTGCAGCACTCCCTCAATACTGAATCTCTGACAGTGCAACACTCCCTCAATATGGACCGTCTGACAGTGCTGCAATCCCCAAATACTGACTCTCCGACAGTTCAGAACTCCCTAAATACTGACCGTTTGACAGTGCTGCACACCTCACTATCGACTGTCTGATACCGAGGCGCTCCCTCTTTCCTTACCCTCCCTCGTTCCTTACCCTCCAACAGTGCAGCAGACCCTCAGTACTGACCCTCTGACAGTGCTGCACTCCCTCAGTACTGACCCTCTGACAGTGCGGCACTCCCTCAGTACTGACCCTCCAACAATGTAGGACACCCTCAGTACTGACCCTCTCACAGTGCAGCACTCCCTCAGTACTGACCATCTGACAGTGCAGCACTCCCTCAGTACTGACCCTCTGACAGTGCAGCACTCCCTCATTACTGACCCTCTGTCAGTGCAGCATTCCCTTAGTACTGACATTCTGACAGTGCAGCACTCCCTCAGTACTGACCCTCTGACAGTGCAGCACTCCCTCAGTACTGACCCTCTGACATGCAGCACTCCCTCAGTACTGACCCTCTGAAAGTGTAGTTTCCCTCAGTACTGACCATTTGACCGTGCAGCACCCATTCACTGCCAACTGCCTGACAGTGCTGCACTCCCTCAGTACTCACCTTCCAACAGGGCAGCACTCCTTCACTACTGACCCTGTGACAGGGCTGCACTCCCTCTGAAACTGACCCTCTGTCACATCAGCAGTCACTAAGTATGGACCCTCCAATAGTACGGCAACCCTGCTGTTCTGAGCCTCTAACAGTGCAGCACTCCCTCAATACTGACCCTCTAACAGTGCAGCATTCCCTCAGTACTGACCATCTGACAGTGCAGCAACCCCGCAGTACTAACCCTCTAACAGTGTAGCACTCCCTTAGTACTGACCATCTGACAGTGCTGCACTCCCTCAGAAGTGACCCTCTGACAGTGAATCACTCCCTCAGTACTGATCCTCTGACAGTGTAGCACTTTTTCAGTACTGACCATTTGATAGTGCAGCACCCATTCACTGCCGACTGTCTGACAGTGCAGCACTGCCTCAGTACTCACCCTCCGACAGGGCGGCACTCCTTCACTACTGACCCTGTGACAGGGCAGCACTCCCTCTGAAACTGACCCTCTGTCATAGCAGCAGTCACTCAGTATGGACCCTCCTATAGTGCGGCACTCCTGCTGTTCTGAACCTTTAACAGTGCAGCACTCCCTCAATACTGACCCTCTGACAGTGCTGCAATCCCCAAATACTGACCCTCTGACAGTGCAGCACTCCCTCAGTACTGACCCTCTGACAGTGCAGCACTCCCTCAGTACTGACCATCCGACAGTGCAGCACTTCCTCAGTACTGACACTGTGACAGTGCTTCACTCCCTTAGCAGAGAACCACTAACAGTGCAGCATTCCCTCAGTACTGCCCCTCTGACTGTGCAGCACTCCCTCAGTACTGATGCTCTGACAGTGCTACACTCCCTCAGTACTGACCATCTGACAGTGCAGCACACCCTCACTACCGACTGTCTGACAGCGATGTGCTCCCTCATTCCCTCATTCCGACAGTGCAGCACTTCCTCAGTACTGACACTGTGACAGTGCTGCACTCACTTAGCAGAGAGCCTCTAACAGTGCAGCACTCCCTCAGTACTGATCCTCTGACAGTGCAGCACTCCCTCAGTACTGATCCTCTGACAGTGCAGCACTCCCTCAGTACTGACCCTCTGACAGTGCAGCACTCCCTCAGTACTGACCCTCTGACAGTGCAGCACTCCCTCAGTACTGACCCTCTGACAGTGCAACACTCCCTCAGTACTGCCCCGCTGACAGTGCAGCACTCCCTCAGTACTGACCCTCTGACAGTGCAACACTCCCTCAGTACTGACCCTCTGACAGAGCAGCACTCTCTCAGTACTGACCCTCTGACAGTGCAGCACTCCCTCAGTACTGACCCTCTGACAGTGCAACACTCCCTCAGTACTGACCCACTGACAGTGCAGCACCCCCTCAGTACTGACCCTCTGACAGTGCAGCACTCCCTCAGTACTGACCCTCTGACAGTGCAGAACTCACTCAGTACTGACCCTCTGACAGAGCAGCACTCCCTCAGTACTGACCCTCTGACAGTGCAGCACTCCCTCAGTACTGACCCTCTGACAGTGCAACACTCCCTCAGTACTGACCCTCTGACAGTGCAGCACACCCTCAGTACTGACTGTCTGACAGCGATGTGCTCCCTCATTCCTTACCCTCCAACAGTGCGGCGGTCCCTCAGCACTGACCCTCCAATTGTGCTGCATTGCCTCTAAAACTGCCCCTCCGACAGTACAACACTCCCTCAGTACTGACCCTCCAACAGTGTAGCACTCCCTCTGAAACTGACCCTCTGTCTTTGTAGCAGTTACTCAGTATGGACCCTCCAACAGTGCGGCAGTGCGGCACTGCTGCAGTTCTGAACCTCTGTCTATGCAACATTCCCTCAGTGACAGTGACAGTGCAGCACTCCCTCAGTACTGACCTTCTGACAGTGCAGCACTCCCTCAGTACTGATCCTCTGACAGTGCTGCACTCCCTCAGTACTGACCCTGTGACAGGGCAGCACTCCCTCTGAAACTGACCCTCTGTCTTTGCAGCAGTCACTCAGTATGGACCCTCCAACAGTGCGGCACTCCTGCAGTTCTGAACCTCTAACAGTGCAGCATTCCCTCAGTAATGACCCCCTGATCGTGTGGTGCACCTCAGTACTGGCCCTCCGACAGTTCAACACTCCCTCAGTACTGAGTCTCCGACAGGGCAGTACTCCCTCAGTACTGACTCTCTGACAGTGCACACTCCCTCAGTTCTGACCCTCTGACAGTGCAGCACTCCCTCAGTACTGACCCTCTGACAGTGCAGCACTCCCTCAGTACTGACTCTCTCACAGTGCAGCACCCCCTCAGTACTGACCCTCTGACAATGCAGCACTCCCTCAGTACTGGCCCTCCGACAGTTCAACACTCCCTCAGTACAGAGTCTCCGACAGGGCAGTACTCCCTCAGTACTGACTCTCTGACAGTGCAGCACTCCCTCAGTACTGACTCTCTGACAGTGCACACTCCCTCAGTACTGACCCTCTGACAGTGCTGCACTCCCTCAGTACTGACGCTCTGACGGTGCTGCACACCCTCAGTACTGACCCTCCGACAGTGCAGCACTCCCTCAGTACTGACTCTCTCACAGTGCAGCACACCCTCAGTACTGACCCTCTGACAGTGCAGCACTCCCTCAGTACTGTCCTTCTGACAGTGCAGCACTCCCTCAGTACTGACCCTCTGACAGTGCAGCACTCCCTCAGTACTGATCCTCTGACAGTGCTGCACTCCCTCAGTACTGTCCCTCTGACAGTGCAGCACTCCCTAAGTACTGACCCTCTGACAATGCAGCAGTCCCTCAGTACTGTCCCTCTGACTGTGCTGTACTCCCCAAGGACTGAGCCTCCCACAGTTCAGAACTCCCTCAGTACTGATTCTCCGAAAGTGCAGCACTGTCCAGGACTGACTCTCTAACAGAGCAGCACTCCATCGGTCCTGACCCTCTGACAGTGCAGCACACCCTCAGTACTGACCCTCTGACAGTGCAGTACTCCCTCTGAAACTGACCCTCTGTCTTTGCAGCTGTCTCTCAGTATGTACGCTCCAATAATGCGGCACTCCCTCAGTACTGAACATTCAGCAGTGTAACATCCCCTCAGTACTGACCCTCTGACAGTGCAACACTCCCTCAGTACTGACCCTCTGACAGTGCAGCACTCCCTCATACTGACCCTCTGACAGTGCAGAACTCCCTCAGTACTGACCCTCTGACAGTGCAGCACTCCCTCAGTACTCACCCTCTGACAGTGCAGCACACCCTCAGTACTGACCCTCTGACAGTGCAGAACTCCCTCAGTACTGACCCTCTGACAGTGCAGCACTCCCTCAGTATTGACCCTCTGACAGTGCAGCACTCCCTCAGTACTGACCCTCCGACAGTGCAGCACTCCCTCTGAAACTGACCCTCTGTCTTTGCAGCTGTCACTCAGTATGTACGCTCCAATAATGCGGCACTCCCTCAGTACAGATCATTCAGCAGTGTAACATCCCCTCAGTTCTGACCCTCTGACAATGCAGCACTCCCTCAGTACTGACACTCTGACAGTGCAGCACTCCCTCAGTACTGACCCTCTGACAGTGCAGCACTCCCTCAGTACTGACACTCTGACAGTGCAGCACTCCCTCAGTACTGACCCTCTGACAGTGCTGCACTCCCTCAGTACTGACCATTCAGCAGTGTAACATCCCCTCAGTACTGACCCTCTGACAGTGCAGCACTCCCTCAGTACTGACCCTCTGACAGTTCAGCACTCCCTCAGTACTGACCCTCCGAAAGTGCTGCACTCCCCAAGGGCTGACCCTCTGACAGTGCAGCACTCCCTCAATGCTGACCCTCTGACTGTGCTGCTATCCTTCAGTACTGATCCTCCGAGAGTGCAACACTCCCTTAATACAGACCCTCTGACAGTGCTGCACTCCCTCAGTACTGACCCTTCAACAGTGCAGCACTCCTTCAATACTTACCCTCTGACAGTGCGGCACTTCCTAAGCACTGACCCTCTGACTAGAGCGGCACTCCCTCAGTACTGACCCTCTGTCATTGCAACACTCCCTCATTAAGGACCCTCCAATAGAGCGGCACTCTTGCATTTCTGAAACTCTAAGAGTTGAGCACTCCCTCAGTACTGACCCACTGACAATCCAGCCCTCCATCAGTACTAACTCACCGACAGTGCAACACCCCCTCAGTACTGACCCTTCAAGAGTGCATCACTCCCTCAGTAGTGACCCGCTGACAGTGCAGCACTCCCTAAGCACTGACACTCTGACAGTGCAGCACTCCCTCAATACTGACCCTCTGACAGTGCAGCACTCCCTAAGCACTGACCCTCTGACAGTGCAGCACTCCCTAAGCACTCACCCTCCGACAGTGCAGCATTCCCTCAGTACTGACACTCCGACAGTGCAGCACTCCCTCAGAACTGACCCTCTGACAGTGCAGCACTCCCTCAGTACTGATCCTCTGAAAGTGCAGAAATCCCTCAGTACTGACCCTCTGACAGTGCTGCACTCCCTCAGTACTGACCCTCTGACAGTGCAGCACTCCCTAAGCACTGACACTCTGACAGTGCAGCACACCCTCAGTACTGAGCAACTGACAGTGCAGCACTCACTCAGTACTGACCCTCCGACAGTGCAGCTCTCCGTCAGTACTGAATCTCTGAGAGTGCAGCACTCCCTCAGTACTGACCCTCTGACAGTGCTGCAATCCCCAAATACTGACCCTCCGACAGTTCAGAACTCCCTCAATACTGACTGTTTGACAGTGCTGCACACCTCACTATCGACTGTCTGATACCAACGCGCTCCCTCTTTCCTTACCCTCCCTCGTTCCTTACCCTCCAACAGTGCAGCCGTCCCTCAGTACTGACCGTCTGACAGTGCTGCGCTCCCTCAGTACTGACCCTCCAACAATATAGGACTCCCTCAATACTGACCGTCTGACAGTGCAGCACTCCCTCAGTACTAACCCTCTCAAAGTGCAGCACTCCCTCAGTACTGACCCTCTGATAGTTCAGCACTCCCTCAGTACTGTCCTTCTGACAGTGCTGCACTCCCTCAGTACTGTCCCTCTGACAGTGCAGCACTCCCTAAGTACTGACCCTCTGACAATGCAGCAGTCCCTCAGTACTGTCCCTCTGACTGTGCTGTACTCCCCAAGGACTGAGCCTCCCACAGTTCAGAACTCCCTCAGTACTGATTCTCCGAAAGTGCAGCACTGTCCAGGACTGACTCTCTAACAGAGCAGCACTCCATCGGTCCTGACCCTCTGACAGTGCAGCACACCCTCAGTACTGACCCTCTGACAGTGCAGCACTCCCTCTGAAACTGACCCTCTGTCTTTGCAGCTGTCACTCAGTATGTACGCTCCAATAATGCGGCACTCCCTCAGTACTGAACATTCAGCAGTGTAACATCCCCTCAGTTCTGACCCTCTGACAGTGCAGCACTCCCTCAGTACTGACCCTCTGACAGTGCAACACTCCCTCAGTACTGACCCTCTGACAGTGCAGCACTCCCTCATACTGACCCTCTGACAGTGCAGAACTCCCTCAGTACTGACCCTCTGACAGTGCAGCACTCCCTCAGTACTGACCATTCAGCAGTGTAACATCCCCTCAGTACTGACCCTCTGACAGTGCAGCACTCCCTCAGTACTGACCCTCTGACAGTGCAGCACTCCCTCAGTACTGACCCTCCGAAAGTGCTGCACTCCCCAAGGGCTGACCATCTGACAGTGCAGCACTCCCTCAGTACTGACACTCTGACAGTGCAGCACTCCCTCAGTACTGACCCTCCAACAATATAGGACTCCCTCAATACTGACCGTCTGACAGTGCAGCACTCCCTCAGTACTGATCCTCTGACAGTGCTGCACTCCCTCAGTACTGTCCCTCTGACAGTGCAGCACTCCCTAAGTACTGACCCTCTGACAATGCAGCAGTCCCTCAGTACTGTCCCTCTGACTGTGCTGTACTCCCCAAGGACTGAGCCTCCCACAGTTCAGAACTCCCTCAGTACTGATTCTCCGAAAGTGCAGCACTGTCCAGGACTGACTCTCTAACAGAGCAGCACTCCATCGGTCCTGACCCTCTGACAGTGCAGCACACCCTCAGTACTGACCCTCTGACAGTGCAGCACTCCCTCTGAAACTGACCCTCTGTCTTTGCAGCTGTCACTCAGTATGTACGCTCCAATAATGCGGCACTCCCTCAGTACTGAACATTCAGCAGTGTAACATCCCCTCAGTTCTGACCCTCTGACAGTGCAGCACTCCCTCAGTACTGACCCTCTGACAGTGCAACACTCCCTCAGTACTGACCCTCTGACAGTGCAGCACTCCCTCATACGGACCCTCTGACAGTGCAGAACTCCCTCAGTACTGACCCTCTGACAGTGCAGCACTCCCTCAGTACTCACCCTCTGACAGTGCAGCACACCCTCAGTACTGACCCTCTGACAGTGCAGAACTCCCTCAGTACTGACCCTCTGACAGTGCAGCACTCCCTCAGTATTGACCCTCTGACAGTGCAGCACTCCCTCAGTACTGACCCTCTGACAGTGCAGCACTCCCTCAGTACTGACCCTCTGACAGTGCAGCACTCCCTCAGTACTGACCATTCAGCAGTGTAACATCCCCTCAGTACTGACCCTCTGACAGTGCAGCACTCCCTCAGTACTGACCCTCTGACAGTGCAGCACTCCCTCAGTACTGACCCTCCGAAAGTGCTGCACTCCCCAAGGGCTGACCATCTGACAGTGCAGCACTCCCTCAGTACTGACACTCTGACAGTGCAGCACTCCCTCAGTACTGACCATTCAGCAGTGTAACATCCCCTCAGTACTGACCCTCTGACAGTGCAGCACTCCCTCAGTACTGATCCTCCGAGAGTGCAACACTCCCTTAATACTGACCCTCTGACAGTGCTGCACTCCCTCAGTACTGACCCTTCAACAGTGCAGCACTCCTTCAATACTTACCCTCTGACAGTGCGGCACTTCCTAAGCACTGACCCTCTGACAGAGCGGCACTCCCTCAGTACTGACTCTCTGTCATTGCAACACTCCCTCATTAAGGACCCTCCAATAGAGCGGCACTCCTGCATTTCTGAAACTCTAAGAGTTGAGCACTCCCTCAGTACTGACCCACTGACAATCCAGCCCTCCATCAGTACTAACTCACCGACAGTGCAACACCCCCTCAGTACTGACCCTTCAAGAGTGCATCACTCCCTCAGTAGTGACCCGCTGACAGTGCAGCACTCCCTTAATACTGACCCTCTGACAGTGCAGCACTCCCTAAGCACTGACCCTCTGACAGTGCAGCACTCCCTAAGCACTGACCCTCTGACAGTGCAGCACTCCCTAAGCACTCACCCTCCGACAGTGCAGCATTCCCTCAGTACTGACACTCCGACAGTGCAGCACTCCCTCAGAACTGACCCTCTGACAGTGCAGCACTCCCTCAGTACTGATCCTCTGAAAGTGCAGAAATCCCTCAGTACTGACCCTCTGACAGTGCTGCACTCCCTCAGTACTGACCCTCTGACAGTGCAGCACTCCCTAAGCACTGACACTCTGACAGTGCAGCACACCCTCAGTACTGAGCAACTGACAGTGCAGCACTCACTCAGTACTGACCCTCCGACAGTGCAGCTCTCCGTCAGTACTGAATCTCTGAGAGTGCAGCACTCCCTCAGTACTGACCCTCTGACAGTGCTGCAATCCCCAAATACTGACCCTCCGACAGTTCAGAACTCCCTCAATACTGACTGTTTGACAGTGCTGCACACCTCACTATCGACTGTCTGATACCAACGCGCTCCCTCTTTCCTTACCCTCCCTCGTTCCTTACCCTCCAACAGTGCAGCCGTCCCTCAGTACTGACCGTCTGACAGTGCTGCGCTCCCTCAGTACTGACCCTCCAACAATATAGGACTCCCTCAATACTGACCGTCTGACAGTGCAGCACTCCCTCAGTACTAACCCTCTCAAAGTGCAGCACTCCCTCAGTACTGACCCTCTGATAGTTCAGCACTCCCTCAGTACTGTCCCTCTGACAGTGCAGCACTCCCTAAGTACTGACCCTCTGACAATGCAGCAGTCCCTCAGTACTGTCCCTCTGACTGTGCTGTACTCCCCAAGGACTGAGCCTCCCACAGTTCAGAACTCCCTCAGTACTGATTCTCCGAAAGTGCAGCACTGTCCAGGACTGACTCTCTAACAGAGCAGCACTCCATCGGTCCTGACCCTCTGACAGTGCAGCACACCCTCAGTACTGACCCTCTGACAGTGCAGCACTCCCTCTGAAACTGACCCTCTGTCTTTGCAGCTGTCACTCAGTATGTACGCTCCAATAATGCGGCACTCCGTCAGTACTGAACATTCAGCAGTGTAACATCCCCTCAGTTCTGACCCTCTGACAGTGCAGCACTCCCTCAGTACTGACCCTCTGACAGTGCAACACACCCTCAGTACTGACCCTCTGACAGTGCAGCACTCCCTCATACTGACCCTCTGACAGTGCAGAACTCCCTCAGTACTGACCCTCTGACAGTGCAGCACTCCCTCAGTACTCACCCTCTGACAGTGCAGCACACCCTCAGTACTGACCCTCTGACAGTGCAGCACTCCCTCAGTACTGACCCTCTGACAGTGCAGCACTCCCTCAGTACTGACCCTCTGACAGTGCAGCACTCCCTCAGTACTGACCATTCAGCAGTGTAACATCCCCTCAGTACTGACCCTCTGACAGTGCAGCACTCCCTCAGTACTGACCCTCTGACAGTGCAGCACTCCCTCAGTACTGACCCTCCGAAAGTGCTGCACTCCCCAAGGGCTGACCATCTGACAGTGCAGCACTCCCTCAGTACTGACACTCTGACAGTGCAGCACTCCCTCAGTACTGACCCTCCAACAATATAGGACTCCCTCAATACTGACCGTCTGACAGTGCAGCACTCCCTCAGTACTAACCCTCTCAAAGTGCAGCACTCCCTCAGTACTGACCCTCTGATAGTTCAGCACTCCCTCAGTACTGTCCTTCTGACAGTGCAGCACTCCCTAAGTACTGACCCTCTGACAGTGCAGCACTCCCTCAGTACTGATCCTCTGACAGTGCTGCACTCCCTCAGTACTGTCCCTCTGACAGTGCAGCACTCCCTAAGTACTGACCCTCTGACAATGCAGCAGTCCCTCAGTACTGTCCCTCTGACTGTGCTGTACTCCCCAAGGACTGAGCCTCCCACAGTTCAGAACTCCCTCAGTACTGATTCTCCGAAAGTGCAGCACTGTCCAGGACTGACTCTCTAACAGAGCAGCACTCCATCGGTCCTGACCCTCTGACAGTGCAGCACACCCTCAGTACTGACCCTCTGACAGTGCAGCACTCCCTCTGAAACTGACCCTCTGTCTTTGCAGCTGTCACTCAGTATGTACGCTCCAATAATGCGGCACTCCCTCAGTACTGAACATTCAGCAGTGTAACATCCCCTCAGTTCTGACCCTCTGACAGTGCAGCACTCCCTCAGTACTGACCCTCTGACAGTGCAACACTCCCTCAGTACTGACCCTCTGACAGTGCAGCACTCCCTCATACGGACCCTCTGACAGTGCAGAACTCCCTCAGTACTGACCCTCTGACAGTGCAGCACTCCCTCAGTACTCACCCTCTGACAGTGCAGCACACCCTCAGTACTGACCCTCTGACAGTGCAGAACTCCCTCAGTACTGACCCTCTGACAGTGCAGCACTCCCTCAGTATTGACCCTCTGACAGTGCAGCACTCCCTCAGTACTGACCCTCTGACAGTGCAGCACTCCCTCAGTACTGACCCTCTGACAGTGCAGCACTCCCTCAGTACTGACCATTCAGCAGTGTAACATCCCCTCAGTACTGACCCTCTGACAGTGCAGCACTCCCTCAGTACTGACCCTCTGACAGTGCAGCACTCCCTCAGTACTGACCCTCCGAAAGTGCTGCACTCCCCAAGGGCTGACCATCTGACAGTGCAGCACTCCCTCAGTACTGACACTCTGACAGTGCAGCACTCCCTCAGTACTGACCATTCAGCAGTGTAACATCCCCTCAGTACTGACCCTCTGACAGTGCAGCACTCCCTCAGTACTGATCCTCCGAGAGTGCAACACTCCCTTAATACTGACCCTCTGACAGTGCTGCACTCCCTCAGTACTGACCCTTCAACAGTGCAGCACTCCTTCAATACTTACCCTCTGACAGTGCGGCACTTCCTAAGCACTGACCCTCTGACAGAGCGGCACTCCCTCAGTACTGACCCTCTGTCATTGCAACACTCCCTCATTAAGGACCCTCCAATAGAGCGGCACTCCTGCATTTCTGAAACTCTAAGAGTTGAGCACTCCCTCAGTACTGACCCACTGACAATCCAGCCCTCCATCAGTACTAACTCACCGACAGTGCAACACCCCCTCAGTACTGACCCTTCAAGAGTGCATCACTCCCTCAGTAGTGACCCGCTGACAGTGCAGCACTCCCTTAATACTGACCCTCTGACAGTGCAGCACTCCCTAAGCACTGACCCTCTGACAGTGCAGCACTCCCTCAATACTGACCCTCCGACAATGCAGCACTCACTGAGTACTGACCCTCTGACAGTGCAGCACTCCCTAAGCACTGACCCTCTGACAGTGCAGCACTCCCTAAGCACTGACCCTCTGACAGTGCAGCACTCCCTCAGTACTGACCCTCTCACAGTGCAGCACTCCCTCAGTACTGATCCTCTGACAGTGCAGAACTCCCTCAGTACTGACCCTCTGACAGTGCAGCACTCCCTCAGTACTGAATCTCTGAGAGTGCTGCTCTCCCTCAGTACTCACCCTCTGACAGTGCAACACTCCCTCAATACTGACCATCTGACAGTGCTGCAATCCCCAAATACTGACTCTCCGACAGTTCAGAACTCCTTAAATACTGACCGTTTGACAGTGCTGCACACCTCACTATCGACTGTCTGATACCGACGCGCTCCCTCATTCCTTACCCTCCCTCGTTCCGTACCCTCCAGCAGTGCAGCACTCCCTCAGTACTGACCATCTCACAGTGCTGCACTCTCTCAGTACTGACCATCTGACAGTGCCGCACTCCTTCAGTACTGTCCCTCTGACAGTGCTGCACTCCCTCAGTACTGAACCTCTGACAGTGCGGCACTCCCTCAGTACTGACCCTCCAACAATGTAGGACACCCTCAGTACTGACCGTCTGACAGTGCAGCACTCCCTCAGTACTGACCATCTCACAGTGTAGCACTCCCTCAGTACTGACCCTCTGACAGTGCCGCACTCCCTCAGTGCTGTCCCTCTGACAGTGCAGCACTCCCTAAGTACTTTCCCTCTGACAGTGCAGCACTCCCTCAGTACTGACCCTCTGACAGTGCAGCACTCCCTCAGTACTGACCATTCAGCAGTGTAACATCCCCTCAGTACTGACCCTCTGACAGTGCAGCACTCCCTCAATGCTGACCCTCTGACTGTGCTGCTATCCTTCAGTATTGATTCTCCGAGAGTGCAACACTCCCTTAATACTGACCCTCTGACAGTGCTGCACTCCCTCAGTACTGACCCTTCAACAGTGCAGCACTCCTTCAATACTTACCCTCTGACAGTGCGGCACTTCCTAAGCACTGACCCTCTGACATGCAGCACTCCCTCAGTACTGACCCTCCAACAATGTAGGACACCCTCAGTACTGACCGTCTGACAGTGCAGCACTCCCTCAGTACTGACCATCTCACAGTGTAGCACTCCCTCAGTACTGACCCTCTGACAGTGCCGCACTCCCTCAGTGCTGTCCCTCTGACAGTGCAGCACTCCCTAAGTACTTTCCCTCTGACAATGCAGCACTCCCTCAGTACTGACCCTCTGACAGTGCTGCACTCCCCAAGGACTGACCCTCCCACAGCTCAGAACTCCCTCAGTACTGACTCTCCGAAAGTGCAGCACTGTCTCAGTACTGACTCTCTAACAGAGCAGCACTCCATCGGTCCTGACCCTCTCACATTGCAGCACTCCCTCAGTACTGATCCTCCGTCAGTGCAGCACTCCCTCAGTACTGACCATCTGACAGTGCTGCACTCCCTCAGTACTGACCCTTCAACAGTGCAGCACTCCCTCAATACTTACCCTCTGACAGTGCAGCACTTCCTAAGCACTGACCCTCTGACAGAGCGGCACTCCCTCAGTACTGACCCTCTGTCATTGCAACACTCCCTCATTAAGGACCCTCCAATAGAGCGGCACTCCTGCAGTTCTGAAACTCTAAGAGTTGAGCACTCCCTCAGTACTGACCCACTGACAATCCAGCCCTCCATCAGTACTGACTCACCGACAGTGCAACACCCCCTCAGTACTGACCCTTCAAGAGTGCAGCACTCCCTCAGTAGTGTCCCTCTGACAGTGCAGCACTCCCTAAGCGCTGACCCTCTGACAGTGCAGCACTCCCTCAGTACTGCCCCTCTGAAAGTGCAGCACACCCTCAGTACTGAGGTAATGACAGTGCAGCACTCACTCAGTACTGACCATACGACAGTGCAGCACTCCCTCAGTACTGAATCTCTGACAGTGCAACACTCCCTCAATACTGACCGTCTGACAGTGCTGCAATTCCCAAATACTGACCCTCCGACAGTTCAGAACTCCCTCAATACTGACCGTTTGACAGTGCTGCACACCTCACTATCGACTGTCTGATAGCGACGATCTCCCTCTTTCCTTACCCTCCCTCGTTCCTTACCCTCCAACAGTGCAGCAGTCCCTCAGTACTGACTGTCTGACAGTGCTGCACTCCCTCAGTACTGACCCTCTGACAGTGTGGCACTCCCTCAGTACTGACCCTCCAACAATGTAGGACACCCTCAGTACTGACCATCTGACAGTGCAGCACTCCCTCAGTACTGACCATCTGACAGTGCAGCATTCCCTCAGTACTGACCCTCCGACAGTGCAGCACTCCCTCAGTACTGACCCTCTGACAGTGCAGCACACCCTCAGTACTGAGCTACTGACAGTGCAGCACTCACTCAGTACTGACCCTCTGACAGTGCAGCACTCCCTAAGCACTGACCCTCTGAAAGTGCAGCACCCCCTCAGTACTGAGCAACTGACAGTGCGGCACTCCCTCCAGACTGACCCTTCAGCAGTGTAACAGCCCCTCAGTACTGAGCATCTGACGGTGCAGCACTCCCTCAGTACTGACCCTCTGACAGTGCAGCACTCCCTCAATACTGACCCTCTGACAGTGCAGCACTCCCTCAGTACTCACCCTCTGACAGTGCAGCACTCCCTCAATACTGACCCTCTGACAGTGCAGCACTCCCTCAGTATGACACTGGAGTATCAGCGTTGATTTTTATGGTCTAGTCCTGGAGTGGGATTTGAACTCTAACCTGTTAATCCAGAGATGAGAGCGATACCAACTGAACAACAGCTGATACTCTGCCAGTCACTGAGGGAGTTTTAAACAGAGGATGTGAAGTGACAGTGAAAATGAGCAACGACAATATAAACAGGATGTCTGAGTGTTTACGGGAGTGAGGGATCAGTGAGAGCTGCGGGGCTGTGTACACCCATCGCTGAAGGTCTCAGGACAAACCCCGACCAACTGCTCCTGGGACCCTCGGCAAAAGAAGAGGAGAGGAGATGAGGAAGGAGGTTTTACGCAGTGAGTCGCTATTAACCAGAACGTGCTGGAAGCAGATTCAATACTGACTTTCCAAAGGGAATTGGGGAAACAATGGAGAGGGGAGATTTTCAGGAACAGGTGGAAAAGATCAGGGGGAGTGGGATGAAGTGGATAGCCCTGTCAATGTACTGACACAGTCCCGATGGGCCAAATGGACTCTTGTGTGGAGGAACCGTTAACTGACTGGGTGTCAGTGATTGCTCTGCCTCTGGGGGTGTGGGTGGGGGATTTGGTGGGGGCAGTGGGGGTGACGCACAGGCTTCAGGGAGCTGCTCCCACGAGTGTGTATGTGTCATACGGTGTCCCTGGGATCGCACCAGTTCACTGACCAGTGGGGTGGTCACTGACCTGGGGGAGGAGGGTCACTGCCCCTGCTGGGGGGGGGGGTGTGGGGGGTGGGGGTTGTGGTCAGGCTATTGCTGCAAGTCTGTCCCTCAATGCCTCAGCCTGTCATCATTATCTTAACCTCAGGATGTGCCTTGTGGGGCTGCCGCTGTTGGTTCTGGACCTGGGATCGAGCTGACTGAGACCCTCTGATGCTGCCCAGCTCAGGGTTTGTGTCTGCTGGGCTGGGAACATGTCCGTCTCCACAAAGGGGTCCGAGCTGCCCAGAAGCCTCTCTCACCCTGAGCAGCAGAGGGAGCTCTAGGCTTACAGTTCAAAGCCTGAGTTTGTTTCAATGCTGCCAGCCAACTCGGGGAGGCTGCGCAGAGCCTCAGCTCCACCCACTCCCTACCCCGAGGGAGCTGCTGCTTAGACCAACGTTCACTCCCCCCCCCCCGGCCCCTGTCTCTATTCATCAGAAATAAAAATGTGGAGATTGTAAATTACATCTGATTCCGATTCCTGCCCCACTCACACTCACACTCACTCACACTCACTCACACTCACTCACACTCACACTCACACTCACACACTCACACTCACACTCACTCACACTCACTCACACTCACTCACACTCACACTCACACTCACTCACACTCACTCACACTCACTCACTCACACACTCACACTCACACACACACTCACACTCACTCACTCACACTCACTCACACTCACACTCACACTCACACTCACACTCACTCACACTCACACACACTCACACTCACTCACTCACACTCACTCACACTTACTCACACTCACTCACACTCACTCACTCACACACTCACACTCACACTCACACACACACTCACACTCACTCACTCACACTCACTCACACTCACACTCACACTCACACTCACTCACTCACTCACACTCACTCACACTTACTCACACTCACTCACTCACACTCACACTCACTCACACTCACACTCACTCACTCACACTCACTCACACTCACACTCACACTCACTCACACTCACTCACACTCACTCACTCACACTCACACTCACACTCACTCACACTCACACTCACACTCACTCACACTCACACTCACACTCACACTCACTCACACTCACTCACACTCACACTCACTCACACACTCACTCACACTCACACTCACACTCACTCACACACTCACTCGCACTCACACTCACTCACTCACACTCACTCACACTTACTCACTCACACTCACACTCACTCACTCACACACACACTCACACTCACTCACACTCACTCACACTCACTCACTCACTCACACTCACTCACTCACACACACACTCACACTCACTCACACTCACACTCACTCACTCACTCACTCACACTCACTCACACTCACTCACACTCACACTCACTCACACTCACTCACTCACACTCACTCACACTCACTCACACTCACTCACACACACACTCACTCACTCACAGTCACACACTCACTCACACACTCACATGCAAACACACACACTCTCACTTACACACTCACTCACTCACACAAACACACACACACTCATACTCACTCACTCACTCACTCACTCACACAAACACACACACTCTCTGACTCTCCGACCATGCAACACTCCCTCAGCACTACCCTGGAGCACCAACCTGAATTTCTGAGATTACTTCTCTGTAGTGGGACTCGTACCCACACCATCTGATTCAGTTGCGAGAGATTACCAATGGAGAATCCATCATTAACCCATTCTCCCTGCCAATGTGACTCTTTCTGAACCCTGTGTGTTCATGTGTTTGTGTGTGTGCGTGTGTGTGAGTGTTTGTGTGTGTGTGAGTGTGAGTGTGTGTGTGTGAATGTGTGTGTGTGTGTGTGTGTGAGTGTGTGTGTGAGTGTGAGTGTGTGTGTGTGTGTGTGTGTGAGTGTGTGTTTGTGTACTGGGTGGGTTCAGTGTTTGTGGGGAGGAGAGCTGGTGATGTTGTTGAAGTTAACACTGCTGTTTGAGCAGTTTTACCAGCTCACATTATCAAGGTATTGCTCGAATGTTTCTGGTGATCACGTGCATTCCTGACTGTGACTGATTCACTGTTTAAAATCCAGCAAGGCCCCCCACAGAAAGACAAGTGCAAAAATTATTCCATCTCATGGTCGAGTAATTCATTTAAAAACATGGGTTGTTTCCAAGGGTAGCACAGAAAACCAGTGGATCACAGGAGCTGCCCAGCATCTCAGGGATTGTCATTGACTGAAATCTCTCTTGCGCTTGGATTAGTTACAGAGAGAACGACAGAGAGTTCAGCAAACTCCGGTTCACGGAGAATGTGTGTTGAAACTGACTGAAGGGTTTGGGATTTTTGTGAGGATCTGAAAGTGATGATGTGAGTAGAGAAAGAACGAAGATTCTGTGAGCGTGGATCAGGATTCCCCTGCAGAACAGGTGAACTCAACAACAACATTACATTTATATAGCACCCATAACATTGTAAACCATCCCGGGATGCTTCACAGGAACATTAACGAACAAACAAGATACAGAATCACATCCGGAGATATCAGCTCAGAGGACCAAGAGCTTACTTAAAGTGGCAGGTTTAAGGAGTGTTTACAGGAGAGTGCAGGAATAAAGAGGTCCTGCTACAGTTGTACAGGGTTTTGGTGAGACCACATCTGGAATACTCTGTGTAGTTTTGGTCTCCACATTTATGAAAGGATATATTTGCATTGGAGGCGGCACAGTGAAGGGTCATCAGGTTGGATCCTGGGATGAGGGGGTTGTCCTGTGATGAGAGGCTGGGTAAACTGGGTTGATATTCTCTGGAGTTTAGAAACATGAGGGATGATCTCATTGAAACGTTCAAAATTCTTGGAGGAGCTTGATAGGGTAAACACTGAGAGATTGTTCCCACTGGTTGGGGAATCTAAAACACAGGGATAAAGTCTCGGGATAAAGGGCCGATCATTTAGGACTGAGATGAGGAGAAATTTCTTCACTCAGAGCGTTGTGAATCTTTGGAATTCTCTACCCCAGAGGGTTGTGGGTGCTCCATCGTTGAATACATTTAAAACTGGGATAGACAGACTTTTGGTCTCTCAGGGAATTAAGAGAATGGAGAGTGCGAGAAAATGGAGTTGAAGCCTGAGGTCAGTCATGATCATATTAGATGGTGGAGCAGGATTGACAGGCCATGTGTTCTACTCCTGCTCCTATTTCTTGTGAGAGTGAGATGGATGGGTGTAGGGAGGAAATTCCAGAATTCGGATCCAGGTTACTGAACATACAGCCTCCAAAGGTGGACCAATTAAAATTCAGGATAAGAAGCCAGAATTCGAGGAGAGCTGATATCTCAGAGGATTGGGAGACTGGAGGAGGTTACAGAGATAGGGAGGGTGTAGGGGCTGGAGGAGGTTACAGAGATAGGGAGGGGTGTAGGTGCTGGAGGAGGTTACAGAGATAGGGACGGGTGAAGCCATGGGGGGAGGGGGGAGTTTGAAACAAGGAAGAGAATTTGAAAATCGAGATGCTGCTTGACAAGGAGCCTATGTAGGTGACGGGGGTGATAGGAGAATGGGACTTGGTGAGAGTTAGCACATGGGCAGCAGAGTTTTGGATGATCTCAGGTTTATAGCGGAGAGAGTTTGGGAGAGCAGTCAGGAGGGCATTTGAACAGTGGAACAGTTGAGTCTAGAAATAAGGAAGGAAGCTGCGTCCAGCAGATTTCAATCTTCACCCAAATGCTGTCAACTTGCTTCAAAGAAATACAGATTGTAACTGCCAAATACTCAACCACAAGTTAACAGGATTCAGGAAGGAGGTACAGAGTCACAGACAGAGAGAGTTACAGCAGAGAGTGAGGCCATGCAGCCTGTCAAGTATGTGCTGGCTCTACATAAGAACAATTAGTCTTCTGCCCCTTCCTGTAGCCCTGCAAATATTTCAGCATTCATCCAATCCCCTGTTACCTCTGGTGGGAGAATCAAAGACAAGGAGTGTTTGATGGGGACAGTGTAGAGGGAGCTTTACTCTGTATCTAACCCCGTGCTGTACCTGTCCTGGGAGTGTTTGATGGGGACAGTGTAGAGAGAGCTTTCCTCTGTATCTAACCCCGTGCTGTACGTGTCCTGGGAGTGTTTGATGGGGACAGTGTAGGGGGAGCTTTACTCTGTATCTAACCCCGTGCTGTACCTGCCCTGGGAGTGTTTGATGGGGACAGTGTAGAGGGAGTTTTACTCTGTATCTAACCCCGTGCTGTACCTGCCCTGGGAGTGTTTGATGGGGACAGTGTAGACGGAGCTTTACTCTGTATCTAACCCCGTGCTGTACCTGTCCTGGGAGTGTTTGATGGGGACAGTGTAGAGAGAGCTTTCCTCTGTATCTAACCCCGTGCTGTACGTGTCCTGGGAGTGTTTGATGGGGACAGTGTAGAGGGAGCTTTACTCTGTATCTAACCCCGTGCTGTACCTGTCCTGGGAGTGTTTGATGGGGACAGTGTAGACGGAGCTTTACTCTGTATCTAACCCCGTGCTGTACCTGTCCTGGGAGTGTTTGATGGGGACAGTGTAGAGGGAGCTTTACTCTGTATCTAACTCCGTGCTGTACCTGTCCTGGGAGTGTTTGATGGGGACAGTGTAGAGAGAGATTTACTCTGTATCTAACCCCGTGCTGTACCTGTCCTGGGAGTGTTTGATGGGGACAGTGTAGAGGGAGCTTTATTCTGTATCTAACCCCGTGCTGTACGTGTCCTGGGAGTGTTTGATGGGGACAGTGTAGTTTTGGAGGAATGTTTGAGCTCTGTATTCAGTAGGAAATAGAATTAAGAGAAAATGGCCAAAATTTGCAGACCTTGCAATTGGATAACCTTTTGTCTGTAATGGGCTGTCAGTATAAATGTGTTGTGGAGAAACATGACAGGGCATGAATTACTGGCACCTGATTTAATTGAAGCAGATTTATTATCCATGTCTTATCCACACTACAAATGGGGAGAGGTTTTCAGGAATGGTCTGAGTTCCACAATAATAAATCCACTTCTGTTCCGTTCACCAACACTCAAGAAATAATGGCCCAGTATTTCCTGACCCTTCACCTCCCCCCACATCCCCCCCACTCCGCTGCCTGCCTGCTACCCCTATCAGCTGAAGGGTCTTGCAGTGTGTGTGGTGTTGGTGAGGTAACGGAGTGGGGAGGGGGATGCGGCTTGGGGCCCAGGGTGAGGCAGGATGCTCTTGCACGGAAGTGTACAGGATAATGCCTTGTTGTGGGGTAAAGCCCTTCACGGTGCAGACCACGGCCTGCTGACTTGTGAAGATCTGAAAGATTCAGGCTCCACTCTGAGAGATTCCTTCCACCCGAGTGCACAGGCCTAATACCCCGAAGGTGAACTTCCAAACTCATATTCTAGCCATCAGTAAGACAGCTTCTTTCACCTCTGTCACATCACCCGGACTCTACACTCTCATAGACTCATCTGCTGCTGAAACCCGGAGTTAACTCCAGACTCAAAGAAACTCGGACTGGTCTCCCACAGGTTGGACAGACTGGGCTTGTTTCCACTGGAGTTTAGAAGAGTGAGGGGTGATTTGATTGAAGTTTACAAGATCCTGAACGGCCTTGACAAGGTGGGTGTGGAAAGGATGTTTCCTCTTGTGGGTGAGTCCAGAACTAGGGGCACTGGCTTAAAATTAGGGGTCATCCTTTTAGGACAGAGATGAGGAGAAATCTTTTCTCTCAGAGGGCTGTGTGACTTTGGAACTCTCTGCCTCAGAAAGATCATTGGATACAAATATACATACGAACGTAAGAAATAGGAACAAGAGTAGGCCATTCGGCCCCTCAAGCCTGTTCCGCCATTTAATAAGATCATGGCTGATCTGTCTGTGTTTCGATTTCCACATTCCCATCTAACCCCGGTAACCTTTGATTCCCTTGCCTAACAAGAATCTATCTACCTCTGCCTTAAAAATACACAATGACCCCGCCCCCACCACCTTCTGAGGCAGAGAATTCCTAAGTCACACAGCCCTCTGAGAGAAAAGATTTCTCCTCATCTCTGTCCTAAAAGGGCGACCCCTAATTTTAAACCAGTGCCCCCTAGTTCTGGACTCACCCACAAGAGGAAACATCCTTTCGATGTCCATCTTGTCAAGGCCATTCAGGGTCTTATTTACTTCAATCAAATCACCCCTCACTCTTCTAAACTCCAGTGGAAACAAGCCCAGTCTGTCCAACCTATCCCCATAAGACAACTCACTCATTCCAGGTATCAATCTAGTAAATCTCCTCTGAACCGTCTCCAACACATTTACATCCTTCCTTAAATAAGGAGACCAAAACTGTACACGGTATTCAAGATGCAGTCTCACTAATGTCCTGTATAACTGAAGTATAACATCCTTACTTTTAAGCTCAACTCCTCTCCTAATAAAGGATAACATTCCATTAGCCTTCTTAACTATTTGCTGTACCTGCATACTAAGTTTTTGTGACTCATGCACTAGAACACCTAGATCCCTCTGCACCTCAGGATTCAGTTCCCACATTAAACTCCATCTGCCAGATTTTTGCCCACTCACTCAACCTTTCTATCTTTGTCTGCAACCTCCTTATGTCCTCTTCACAACACCTTCCTACCTGTCTTTGTGTCATTCGCAAATTGAGCTACCACACCTTCACTCCCCTTATCTAAGTCATTGATGTACATTGTAAAAGTCGAGGCCCCAGCACAGACCCTGTGGGACTCCACTCATCACATCCTGCTAATCAGAAAAAGACCCATTTATACCTACTCTCTGCTTCCTGCCAGCCAGCCAATCTTCTATCCAGGCTAGCATGTTACCCCCTACACCATGCACCTTTATTTTCTGCAATAACCTTTGATGTGACACTTTATCAAATGCCTTCTGGAAATCCAAGTGCAGCACATCTACAGGGTCCTCTTTATCCACAGCGCATGTTACTCCTTCAAAAAATCCCAATAAACCGGTTAAACATGATTTTCCTTTCACAAAACCATGCTGACTCTTCCCTATTGTCTTGAGCTCTCCTAAGTGCCCAGCTATAACCTCAATGATTGATTCTAACACCTTCCCCACGGCAGACATCAAGCTAACTGGCCTATAGTTTCCTGTTTTCTGTCTCCCTCCCTTCTTGAATAGAGGGATTATATTTGCTACTTTCTAATCTGATGGAACCTTTCCAGAATCTAGGGAATTTTGCAAAATTAACACCAACACATCGACTACCTCATCAGCCACCTCTTTTAAGACCCTAGGATGTAGACCATTGGGACCCAGAGACTTGCCAGCCCGCAGCTCCATCAATGTGCTCAGTACCTTTTCCCAGTGATTTAAATTTCACCAAGTTCCTTTCTCCTGTTCACCTGATTTGCAGCTATTAATGGAATGTCTTTTGTATCCTCTATAGTAAACACAGAAGCAAAATACTTGTTCATTTCTTCTATTATTAACTCCCCACTGTCACTCTCTAGAGGACCAATACTCACTTTACTTACTCCTTTCCTTTTTAAGTACCTGTAGAAACTCTTGCTATCTGTTTTTACATTTCTAGCTAGCTCCCTCTCTTACTCTAACGTCCTTCTCCTGATTAATCTTTTAGTCATTCTCTGCCGTTCTTTATATTCTGTCCAATGATCTGTCCTGCCACTCATCTGTGCAGAGTTGTGTGCTTTTTCCTTAAGTTTGATGCTTTCCTTAGCATCTCTAGTTAACCATGGATGGAGGGTCCTCCCCTTAGAACTTTTCTTTATAGTAGGAATGTACTTATTCTGAATACTCTGAACATCCCCTTAAATGTCTGTCACTGCTTCTCTTATTGATTTATCCTCTTGCCTAGTTTCCCAGTTCACTCCAACTAGCTCAGCATTCATCCCCGCATAGTTGCCCTTATTTAAGTTTAAAATACTGGTCTTAGGCCCATAAATTTTTTAAGGCAGAGGTAGATAGATTCTTGTTAGGCACGGGAATCAAGGGTTACCGGGGTTAGATGGGAATGTGGAATTCAAAACACAATCAGATCAGCCAGGGCCTTATTGAATGGTGGAGCAGACTCGAGGGGCTGAATGGCCTACTCCTGCTCCAGTTTCTTATGTTCGTGTGTTCATATATTCATATTCCAGCCTCCATACACCTGAGCTGACCTAAAACTCTGCTGCCCATGGTTCTAACTGGCACCAAGTCCCCTACGACCCTCCTGTGCCCACTGACCTACACTGGCTCCCAGTCAAGCAACTCCTCGAATTAAAAAACTTCATCCTGTTTCAAATCCCTCTGTCTCCTCAGCCCTCCTTACCTCTGGCACTGGAGCGAGTGCTCCTGGTTCCTGTGTCAGTGGTGCTGTAGTGAGTTTATTAATGGGATTTTTATTTACGTGAATCTTGAATTATTAACCAGAGGGAATTTAACCTGATTATCATTCACTGCCTCCATTGCTGCTAAATCAGCCACTACTGCCAACGGTCATGCTGATCCCTCTGGGTTCAGCTCCCAGATGAGGCTGTGATGTGAATGTGATTTTTATAAAGGAACATTCGACAAAACACAGTCACTTAATTCAGCACAAACCTCCCAAGAGACTGTGGCTGTTACAAATTAAGCAGTGTGTTCAGGCACTGCTGCAAGGCTCCAGATTTCTGCCATGCCTTCACATTAACATCTCCGGCACTCATTATCTGTCACAGTCCCCGTACCCTCACCTTCACTTGTAGAATGCAGACTGCACCAGCTAAGGCCAAACTCATTCACCTTGTTGCTTTTACTCAGGCAAATGAGTCCAAATCGTTACCTTGTCACAATCACTTAGCTCTTTTTTGGATTCTTGCTGTGCTCAATGGGAGGATTGGCCCTTGGTGTTGGGATGGGAAGTCCAGGGAGGGGGCTGGGTGTTGGGGTGCAGTGTGTGAGTATGTTGGGGGTGAGTGTTGCTGCTGGGGTTGGGCTGATTCTGGGGGTGAGAACCCCTTTCACTACACAGTTGGGGGTGGGGTAGTGGGGTTTGGCGGGTGCAGGGGGGTGGGGATGAATGTGTGGGGGGCGGGTGCTGGGCTGGCTCAAGGGATAAGCAGGACTGGGATAGTAAGAATTCAATTAGATTTTTATGGTAGTTTAATGGTCACAATTACAAATTTTCATGCAACCAGTTTTATATCTTAAATCTGGCACAGTGGGATTTGTTTCCCCTTTCTCTGGATCACTGATCGAGCAAACATAATGACTTTAATACACACTGAGGATACTACAGTCAGATACACACAATCTGGTTATCTTGGAGCTGGGCATATATTTTTGTCACACTCCAATCTGGAGTTTAGAAAGAAGGTGAGAGGAGAGTGAAAATGGTTCGAGCCCACAGGAGGCTGTGTAAGAGAGTGTGAGGCTGTGTTAGAGAGTGTGAGGCTGTGTTAGAGAGTGTGAGGCTGTGTTAGAGAGTAGGAGGCTGTGTTAGAGAGTAGGAGCCCGTGTTAGAGAGTAGGAGGCTGTGTAAGAGAGTGTGAGGCTGTGTTAGAGAGTAGGAGCCCGTGTTAGAGAGTAGGAGGCTGTGTAAGAGAGTGTGAGGCTGTGTTAGAGAGTGTGAGGCTGTGTTAGAGAGTAGGAGCCCGTGTTAGAGAGTAGGAGGCCGTGTAAGAGAGTGTGAGGCTGTGTTAGAGAGTGTGAGGCTGTGTTAGAGAGTGTGAGGCTGTGTTAGAGAGTAGGAGGCGCACTGACCTCTACCTCGCGGAGGCTGAGCGTCAACTCGCAGACACTTCCTCCTACCTCTCCCTGGATCATGACCCCACCACTGAACATCAAGCCATTGTTTCCAGGACTGTCACTGACCTCATCTCCTCTGGGGATCTCCCTCCCACAGCTTCCAACCTGATAGTCGCCCAACCTCGGACGGCCCGCTTCTATCTCCTACCCAAAATCCACAAACAGAACTGCCCCTGTAGACTGATCGTCTCAGCTTGCTCCTGCCCCACAGAACTCATCTCTCGTTATCTTGACTCCCTTCTCTCTCCCCTTGTCCAGTCCCTTCCCACCTACATCCGTGATTCCTCTGACACCTTACGTCACATCAACAATTTCCAGTTCCCTGGCTCCAACCGCTTCCTCTTCACCATGGACGTCCAATCCCTCTACACCTCCATCCCCCACCAGGATGGTCTGAGGGGCCTTAGCTTCTTCCTCGAACAGAGGCCCGAACAATCCCCATCCACTACTACTCTCCTCCGTCTGGCTGAACTTGTTCTCACGTTGAACAATTTCTCCTTCAACTCCTCTCACTTCCTCCAAATAAAAGGTGTGGCTATGGGTACCCGCATGGGCCCCAGCTATGCCTGTCTCTTTATGGGATATGTGGAACATTCCTTGTTCCAGTCCTACCCCGGCCCCCTCCCACAACTCTTTCTCCAGTACATCGATGATTACTTCGGTGCCGCTTCATGCTCTCGTCGGGACTTGGAAAAATTTATTAATTTTGCTTCCAATCTCCACCCCTCCATCATTTTCACGTGGTCCATCTCTGACACTTCCCTTCCCTTCCTTGACCTCTCTGTCTCAATCTCTGGTGATAGACTGTCCACCAATATCCATTACAAACCCACCGACTCCCACAGCTACCTCGACTACAGCTCCTCACACCCCGCTTCCTGTAAGGACTCCATCCCATTCTCCCAGTTCCTTCGCCTTCGTCGCATCTGTTCCGATGATGCTACCTTCAAAAACGGTTCCTCTGACATGTCTTCCTTCTTCCTTAACCGGGGTTTTCCACCAACGGTCGTTGACAGGGCCCTCAACCGTGTCCAGCCCATCTCCCGCGCATCCGCCCTCACGCCTTCTCCTCCCTCCCAGAAACATGATAGGGTCCCCCTTGTCCTCACTTATCACCCCACCAGCCTCCGCTTTCAAAGGATCATCCTCCGCCATTTCCGCCAACTCCAGCATGATGCCACCACCAAACACATCTTCCCTTCACCCCCCCTTATCGGCATTCCGTAGGGATCGCTCCCTCCGGGACACCCTGGTCCACTCCTCCATCACCCCCTACTCCTCAACCCCCTCCTATGGCACCACCCCATGCCCACGCAAAAGATGTAACACCTGCCCCTTCACTTCCTCTCTCCTCACCGTCCAAGGGCCCAAACACTCCTTTCAAGTAAAGCAGCATTTCACTTGCATTTCCCCCAACTTAGTCTACTGCATTCATTGCTCCCAATGTGGTCTCCTCTACATTGGAGAGACCAAACGTAAACTGGGCGACCGCTTTGCAGAACACCTGCGGTCTGTCCGCAAGAATGACCCAAACCTCCCTGTCGCTTGCCATTTTAACACTCCACCCTGCTCTCTTGCCCACATGTCTGTCCTTGGCCTGCTGCATTGTTCCAGTGAAACCCAACGCAAACTGGAGGAACAACACCTCATCTTCCGACTAGGCACCTTACAGCCTTCCGGACTGAATATTGAATTCAACAACTTTAGGTCGTGAGCTCCCTCGCCCATCCCCACCCCCTTTCTGTTTCCCCCTTTTTTTCCCCTATAAATTTTATAGATTTTTCTTTTCCCACTTATTTCCATTATTTTTAAATATTTTAAAATCTTTTATGCTCCCCCACCCCCACTAGAGCTGTACCTTGAGTGCCCTAACATCCATTCTTAATTAGCACATTCGTTTAGATAATATCACCAACTTTAACTTTAACACCTATGTGTTCTTTTGTACCATTGTCGCTGACATCTTTTGATGATCTGCTTCTATCACTGCTTGTTTGTCTACACAAGCACCTCTGTCTCTCACTCTCTCTCCGCCCCCCACACACACACCTTAAACCAGCTTATATTTCAACTCTTTCTTGGACTCGAAATCAAGTTCTGTCGAAGGGTCATGAGGACTCGAAACATCAACTCTTTTCTTCTCCGCTGATGCTGCCAGACCTGCTGAGTTTTTCCAGGTAATTCTGTTTTTGTTTTAGAGAGTAGGAGGGTGTGTTAGAGCGTAGGAGGGCGTGTTAGAGAGTGTGAGGCTGTGTTAGAGAGTAGGAGGGTGTGTTAGAGAGTGTGAGGATGTATTATAGAGTGTGAGGCTGTGTAAGAGAGTGTGAGGGTGAGTTAGAGAGTGTGAGGGTGTGTTAGAGAGTGTGAGGCTGTGATAGAGAGTGTGAGGCTGTGTTAGAGAGTGTGAGGGTGTGTTAGAGAGTGTGAGGGTGTGTTAGAGAGTGTGAGGCTGTGTTAGAGAGTGTGAGGCTGTGTTAGAGAGTGTGAGGCTGTGTTAGAGAGTGTGAGGGTGTGTAAGAGAGTGTGAGGGTGTGTTAGAGAGTGTGAGGCTGTGTTAGAGAGTAGGAGGGTGTGTTAGAGAGTGTGAGGGTGAGTTAGAGAGTGTGAGGCTGTGTTAGAGAGTGTGAGGGTGTGTTAGAGAGTGTGAGGGTGTGTTAGAGAGTGTGAGTCTGTGTTAGAGAGTGTGAGGCTGTGTTAGAGAGTGTGAGGGTGTGTTAGAGAGTGTGAGGGTGTGTTAGAGAGTGTGAGGGTGTGTTAGAGAGTGTGAGGGTGTGTTAGAGAGTGTGAGTCTGTGTTAGAGAGTGTGAGGCTGTGTTAGAGAGTAGGAGGGTGTGTTAGAGAGTGTGAGGGTGTGTTAGAGATCGTGAGGGTGTGTTAGAGAGTGTGAGGGTGTGTTAGAGAGTGTGAGGGTGTGTTAGAGAGTGTGAGGGTGTGTTAGAGAGTGTGAGGGTGTGTTAGAGAGTGTGAGGGTGTGTTAGAGAGTGTGAGGGTGTGTTAGAGAGTGTGAGGGTGTGTTAGAGAGTGTGAGGCTGTGTTAGAGAGTGTGAGTCTTTGTTAGAGAGTGTGAGGGTGTGTTAGAGAGTGTGAGGCTGTGTTAGAGAGTGTGAGTCTTTGTTAGAGAGTGTGAGGCTGTGTTAGAGAGTAGGAGGGTGTGTTAGAGAGTGTGAGGGTGTGTTAGAGAGTGTGAGGGTGTGTTAGAGAGTGTGAGGGTGTGTTAGAGAGTGTGAGGGTGTGTTAGAGAGTGTGAGGCTGTGTTAGAGAGTGTGAGTCTTTGTTAGAGAGTGTGAGGGTGTGTTAGAGAGTGTGAGGCTGTGTTAGAGAGTGTGAGTCTTTGTTAGAGAGTGTGAGGCTGTGTTAGAGAGTAGGAGGGTGTGTTAGAGAGTGTGAGGGTGTGTTAGAGAGTGTGAGGGTGTGTTAGAGAGTGTGAGGCTGTGTTAGAGAGTGTGAGGCTGTGTTAGAGAGTGTGAGGGTGTGTTAGAGAGTGTGAGGGTGTGTTAGAGAGTGTGAGGGTGTGTTAGAGAGTGTGAGGGTGTGTTAGAGAGTGTGAGGGTGTGTTAGAGAGTGTGAGGCTGTGTTAGAGAGTGTGAGGGTGTGTTAGAGAGTGTGAGGCTGTGTTAGAGAGTGTGAGGCTGTGTTAGAGAGTGTGAGGGTGTGTTAGAGAGTGTGAGGGTGTGTTAGAGAGTGTGAGGCTGTGTTAGAGAGTGTGAGGGTGTGTTAGAGAGTGTGAGTCTTTGTTAGAGAGCGTGAGGCTGTGTTAGAGAGTGTGAGGGTGTGTTAGAGAGTGTGAGGGTGTGTTAGAGAGCGTGAGGCTGTGTTAGAGAGTAGGAGGGTGTGTTAGAGAGTAGGAGGGTGTGTTAGAGAGCGTGAGGCTGTGTTAGAGAGTAGGAGGGTGTGTTAGAGAGTAGGAGGGTGTGTTAGAGAGTGTGAGGCTGTGTTAGAGAGTGTGAGGGTGAGTTAGAGAGTGTGAGGGTGTGTTAGAGAGTGTGAGGCTGTGTTAGAGAGTGTGAGGCTGTGTTAGAGAGTGTGAGGGTGTGTTAGAGAGTGTGAGGGTGTGTTAGAGAGTGTGAGGGTGTGTTAGAGAGTGTGAGGGTGTGTTAGAGAGTGTGAGGGTGTGTTAGAGAGTGTGAGGGTGTGTTAGAGAGTGTGAGGCTGTGTTAGAGAGTGTGAGGCTGTGTTAGAGAGTGTGAGGGTGTGTTAGAGAGTGTGAGGCTGTGTTAGAGAGTGTGAGGGTGTGTTAGAGAGTGTGAGGCTGTGTTACAGAGTGTGAGGGTGTGTTAGAGAGTGTGAGGGTGTGTTAGAGAGTGTGAGGCTGTGTTAGAGAGTGTGAGGCTGTGTTAGAGAGTGTGAGGCTGTGTTAGAGAGTGTGAGGCTGTGTTAGAGAGTGTGAGGGTGTGTTAGAGAGTGTGAGGGTGTGTTAGAGAGTGTGAGGCTGTGTTAGAGAGTGTGAGGGTGTGTTAGAGAGTGTGAGGCTGTGTTAGAGAGTGTGAGGGTGTGTTAGAGAGTGTGAGGGTGTGTTAGAGAGTGTGAGGGTGTGTTAGAGAGTGTGAGGCTGTGTTAGAGAGTAGGAGGGTGTGTTAGAGAGTGTGAGGCTGTGTTAGAGAGTGTGAGGCTGTGTTAGAGAGTGTGAGGCTGTGTTAGAGAGTGTGAGGGTGTGTTAGAGAGTGTGAGGCTGTGTTAGAGAGTAGGAGGGTGTGTTAGAGAGTGTGAGGCTGTGTTAGAGAGTGTGAGGCTGTGTTAGAGAGTGTGAGGGTGTGTTAGAGAGTGTGAGGCTGTGTTAGAGAGTAGGAGGGTGTGTTAGAGAGTGTGAGGCTGTGTTAGAGAGTGTGAGGCTGTGTTAGAGAGTGTGAGGCTGTGTTAGAGAGTGTGAGGCTGTGTTAGAGAGTGTGAGGCTGTGTTAGAGAGTAGGAGGGTGTGTTAGAGAGTGTGAGGCTGTGTTAGAGAGTGTGAGGCTGTGTTAGAGAGTGTGAGGCTGTGTTAGAGAGTGTGAGGGTGTGTTAGAGAGTGTGAGGGTGTGTTAGAGAGTAGGAGGGTGTGTTAGAGAGTGTGAGGCTGTGTTAGAGAGTGTGAGGCTGTGATAGAGAGTGTGAGGGTGTGTTAGGGAGTGTGAGGGTGTGTTAGAGAGTGTGAGGGTGTGTTAGAGAGTGTGAGGCTGTGTTAGAGAGTGTGAGGGTGTGTTAGAGAGTGTGAGGGTGTGTTAGAGAGTGTGAGGCTGTGTTAGAGAGTGTGAGGGTGTGTTAGAGAGTGTGAGGCTGTGTTAGAGAGTGTGAGGGTGTGTTAGAGAGTGTGAGGCTGTGTTAGAGAGTAGGAGGGTGTGTTAGAGAGTGTGAGGCTGTGTTAGAGAGTGTGAGGGTGTGTTAGAGAGTGTGAGGCTGTGTTAGAGAGTGTGAGGGTGTGTTAGAGAGTGTGAGGCTGTGTTAGAGAGTAGGAGGGTGTGTTAGAGAGTGTGAGGGTGTGTTAGAGAGTGTGAGGGTGTGTTAGAGAGTGTGAGGGTGTGTTAGAGAGTAGGAGGGTGTGTTAGAGAGTGTGAGGGTGTGTTAGAGAGTGTGAGGCTGTGTTAGAGAGTGTGAGGGTGTGTTAGAGAGTGTGAGGGTGTGTTAGAGAGTGTGAGGGTGTGTTAGAGAGTGTGAGGCTGTGTTAGAGAGTGTGAGGGTGTGTTAGAGAGTGTGAGGCTGTGTTAGAGAGTGTGAGGGTGTGTTAGAGAGTGTGAGGCTGTGTTAGAGAGTAGGAGGGTGTGTTAGAGAGTGTGAGGGTGTGTTAGAGAGTGTGAGGGTGTGTTAGAGAGTGTGAGGGTGTGTTAGAGAGTGTGAGGGTGTGTTAGAGAGTGTGAGGCTGTGTTAGAGAGTGTGAGGCTGTGTTAGAGAGTGTGAGGCTGTGTTAGAGAGTGTGAGGCTGTGTTAGAGAGTGTGAGGCTGTGTTAGAGAGTGTGAGGGTGTGTTAGAGAGTGTGAGGGTGTGTTAGAGAGTGTGAGGGTGTGTTAGAGAGTGTGAGGGTGTGTTAGAGAGTGTGAGGGTGTGTTAGAGAGTGTGAGGGTGTGTTAGAGAGTGTGAGTCTGTGTTAGAGAGTGTGAGGCTGTGTTAGAGAGTGTGAGGCTGTGTTAGAGAGTGTGAGGGTGTGTTAGAGAGTGTGAGGCTGTGTTAGAGAGTGTGAGGCTGTGTTAGAGAGTGTGAGGCTGTGTTAGAGAGTGTGAGGCTGTGTTAGAGAGTGTGAGGGTGTGTTAGAGAGTGTGAGGGTGTGTTAGAGAGTGTGAGGGTGTGTTAGAGAGTGTGAGGCTGTGTTAGAGAGTGTGAGGGTGTGTTAGAGAGTGTGAGGGTGTGTTAGAGAGTGTGAGGGTGTGTTAGAGAGTGTGAGGGTGTGTTAGAGAGTGTGAGGGTGTGTTAGAGAGTGTGAGGGTGTGTTAGAGAGTGTGAGGGTGTGTTAGAGAGTGTGAGGCTGTGTTAGAGAGTGTGAGGGTGTGTTAGAGAGTGTGAGGGTGTGTTAGAGAGTGTGAGGGTGTGTTAGAGAGTGTGAGGCTGTGTTAGAGAGTGTGAGGGTGTGTTAGAGAGTAGGAGGGTGTGTTAGAGAGTGTGAGGGTGTGTTAGAGAGTGTGAGGCTGTGTTAGAGAGTGTGAGGCTGTGTTAGAGAGTGTGAGGGTGTGTTAGAGAGTGTGAGGGTGTGTTAGAGAGTGTGAGGGTGTGTTAGAGAGTGTGAGGGTGTGTTAGAGAGTGTGAGGCTGTGTTAGAGAGTGTGAGGCTGTGTTAGAGAGTGTGAGGCTGTGTTAGAGAGTGTGAGGGTGTGTTAGAGAGTGTGAGGGTGTGTTAGAGAGTGTGAGGCTGTGTTAGAGAGTGTGAGGGTGTGTTAGAGAGTGTGAGGGTGTGTTAGAGAGTGTGAGGCTGTGTTAGAGAGTGTGAGGCCGTGTTAGAGAGTGTGAGGGTGTGTTAGAGAGTGTGAGGCTGTGTTAGAGAGTGTGAGGCTGTGTTAGAGAGTGTGAGGGTGTGTTAGAGAGTGTGAGGGTGTGTTAGAGAGTGTGAGGCTGTGTTAGAGAGTGTGAGGCTGTGTTAGAGAGTGTGAGGGTGTGTTAGAGAGTGTGAGGCTGTGTTAGAGAGTAGGAGGGTGTGTTAGAGAGTAGGAGGGTGTGTTAGAGAGTGTGAGGGTGTGTTAGAGAGTGTGAGGGTGTGTTAGAGAGTGTGAGGGTGTGTTAGAGAGTGTGAGGCTGTGTTAGAGAGTGTGAGGGTGTGTTAGAGAGTGTGAGGGTGTGTTAGAGAGTGTGAGGGTGTGTTAGAGAGTGTGAGGGTGTGTTAGAGAGTGTGAGGGTGTGTTAGAGAGTGTGAGGGTGTGTTAGAGAGTGTGAGTCTGTGTTAGAGAGTGTGAGGGTGTGTTAGAGAGTAGGAGGGTGTGTTAGAGAGTGTGAGGCTGTGTTAGAGAGTGTGAGGGTGTGTTAGAGAGTGTGAGGCTGTGTTAGAGTGTGTGAGGCTGTGTTAGAGAGTGTGAGGGTGTGTTAGAGAGTGTGAGGGTGTGTTAGAGAGTGTGAGGCTGTGTTAGAGAGTGTGAGGCTGTGTTAGAGAGTGTGAGGGTGTGTTAGAGAGTGTGAGGCTGTGTTAGAGAGTGTGAGGGTGTGATAGAGAGTGTGAGGGTGTGTTAGAGAGTGTGAGGGTGTGTTAGAGAGTGTGAGGCTGTGTTAGAGAGTGTGAGGGTGTGTTAGAGAGTGTGAGGGTGTGTTAGAGAGTGTGAGGCTGTGTTAGAGAGTGTGAGGGTGTGTTAGAGAGTGTGAGGCTGTGTTAGAGAGTAGGAGGCTGTGTTAGAGAGTAGGAGGGTGTGTTAGAGAGTGTGAGGGTGTGTTAGAGAGTGTGAGGCTGTGTTAGAGAGTGTGAGGGTGTGTTAGAGAGTGTGAGGCTGTGTTAGAGAGTGTGAGGGTGTGTTAGAGAGTAGGAGGGTGTGTTAGAGAGTGTGAGGCTGTGTTAGAGAGTGTGAGGGTGTGTTAGAGAGTGTGAGGCCGTGTTAGAGAGTGTGAGGGTGTGTTAGAGAGTGTGAGGCTGTGTTAGAGAGTGTGAGGCTGTGTTAGAGAGTGTGAGGGTGTGTTAGAGAGTGTGAGGGTGTGTTAGAGAGTGTGAGGGTGTGTTAGAGAGTGTGAGGCTGTGTTAGAGAGTGTGAGGCTGTGTTAGAGAGTGTGAGGGTGTGTTAGAGAGTGTGAGGCTGTGTTAGAGAGTGTGAGGGTGTGTTAGAGAGTGTGAGGCTGTGTTAGAGAGTGTGAGGCTGTGTTAGAGAGTGTGAGGGTGTGTTAGAGAGTGTGAGGCTGTGTTAGAGAGTGTGAGGGTGTGTTAGAGAGTGTGAGGCTGTGTTAGAGAGTGTGAGGGTGTGTTAGAGAGTGTGAGGGTGTGTTAGAGAGTGTGAGGGTGTGTTAGAGAGTGTGAGGCTGTGTTAGAGAGTGTGAGGCCGTGTTAGAGAGTGTGAGGCCGTGTTAGAGAGTGTGAGGCTGTGTTAGAGAGTGTGAGACTGTGTTAGAGAGTGTGAGGGTGTGTTAGAGAGTGTGAGGGTGTGTTAGAGAGTGTGAGGGTGTGTTAGAGAGTGTGAGGCTGTGTTAGAGAGTGTGAGGGTGTGTTAGAGAGTGTGAGGGTGTGTTAGAAAGTGTGAGGCTGTGTTAGAGAGTGTGAGGCTGTGTTAGAGAGTGTGAGGCTGTGTTAGAGAGTAGGAGGGTGTGTTAGAGAGTGTGAGGGTGTGTTAGAGAGTGTGAGGGTGTGTTAGAGAGTGTGAGACTGTGTTAGAGAGTGTGAGGGTGTGTTAGAGAGTGTGAGGGTGTGTTAGAGAGTGTGAGGCTGTGTTAGAGAGTGTGAGGCTGTGTTAGAGAGTGTGAGGGTGTGTTAGAGAGTGTGAGGGTGTTTTAGAGAGTGTGAGGGTGTGTTAGAGAGTGTGAGGCTGTGTTAGAGAGTGTGAGTCTGTGTTAGAGAGTGTGAGGCTGTGT
This sequence comes from Isurus oxyrinchus, assembly GCA_026770705.1. Lineage (NCBI taxonomy): Eukaryota > Metazoa > Chordata > Chondrichthyes > Lamniformes > Lamnidae > Isurus > Isurus oxyrinchus. The sequence continues at coordinate 116,132,732 of JANJGN010000018.1, forward strand.
TAGAGAGTGTGAGGGTGTGTTAGAGAGTGTGAGGGTGTGTTAGAGAGTGTGAGGTTGTGTTAGAGAGTGTGTGGGTGTTTTAGAGAGTGTGAGGGTGTGTTAGAGAGTGTGAGGGTGTGTTAGAGAGTGTGAGGGTGTGTTAGAGAGTGTGAGGGTGTGTTAGAGAGTGTGAGGGTGTGTTAGAGAGTGTGAGGCTGTGTTAGAGAGTGTGAGGCTGTGTTAGAGAGTGTGAGGGTGTGTTAGAGAGTGTGAGGGTGTGTTAGAGAGTGTGAGGGTGTGTTAGAGAGTGTGAGGGTGTGTTAGAGAGTGTGAGGGTGTGTTAGAGAGTGTGAGGCTGTGTTAGAGAGTGTGAGGGTGTGTTAGAGAGTGTGAGGGTGTGTTAGAGAGTGTGAGGGTGTGTTAGAGAGTGTGAGGGTGTGTTAGAGAGTGTGAGGGTGTGTTAGAGAGTAGGAGGCTGTGTTAGAGAGTGTGAGGGTGTGTTAGAGAGTGTGAGGCTGTGTTAGAGAGTGTGAGGGTGTGTTAGAGAGTGTGAGGGTGTGTTAGAGAGTGTGAGGGTGTGTTAGAGAGTAGGAGGCTGTGTTAGAGAGTGTGAGGGTGTGTTAGAGAGTGTGAGGCTGTGTTAGAGAGTAGGAGGGTGTGTTAGAGAGTGTGAGGCTGTGTTAGAGAGTGTGAGGCTGTGTTAGAGAGTGTGAGGGTGTGTTAGAGAGTGTGAGGGTGTGTTAGAGAGTGTGAGGGTGTGTTAGAGAGTGTGAGGCTGTGTTAGAGAGTGTGAGGCTGTGTTAGAGAGTGTGAGGGTGTGTTAGAGAGTGTGAGGGTGTGTTAGAGAGTGTGAGGGTGTGTTAGAGAGTGTGAGGGTGTGTTAGAGAGTGTGAGGCTGTGTTAGAGAGTGTGAGGGTGTGTTAGAGAGTGTGAGGCTGTGTTAGAGAGTGTGAGGCTGTGTTAGAGAGTAGGAGGGTGTCTTAGAGAGTGTGAGGGTGTGTTAGAGAGTGTGAGGCTGTGTTAGAGAGTGTGAGGCTGTGTTAGAGAGTGTGAGGGTGTGTTAGAGAGTGTGAGGCTGGGTTAGAGAGTGTGAGGGTGTGTTAGAGAGTGTGAGGGTGTGTTAGAGAGTGTGAGGGTGTGTTAGAGAGTGTGAGGGTGTGTTAGAGAGTGTGAGGCTGTGTTAGAGAGTGTGAGGCTGTGTTAGAGAGTGTGAGGGTGTGTTAGAGAGTGTGAGGGTGTGTTAGAGAGTGTGAGGCTGTGTTAGAGAGTGTGAGGGTGTGTTAGAGAGTGTGAGGCTGTGTTAGAGAGTGTGAGGGTGTGTTAGAGAGTGTGAGGGTGTGTTAGAGAGTGTGAGGGTGTGTTAGAGAGTGTGAGGCTGTGTTAGAGAGTGTGAGGCTGTGTTAGAGAGTGTGAGGCTGTGTTAGAGAGTGTGAGGGTGTTTTAGAGAGTGTGAGGGTGTGTTAGAGAGTGTGAGGGTGTGTTAGAGAGTGTGAGGGTGTGTTAGAGAGTGTGAGGCTGTGTTAGAGAGTGTGAGGCTGTGTTAGAGAGTAGGAGGGTGTGTTAGAGAGTGTGAGGCTGTGTTAGAGAGTGTGAGGGTGTGTTAGAGAGTGTGAGGCTGTGTTAGAGAGTGTGAGGCTGTGTTAGAGAGTGTGAGGGTGTGTTAGAGAGTGTGAGGGTGTGTTAGAGAGTGTGAGGCTGTGTTAGAGAGTGTGAGGCTGTGTTAGAGAGTGTGAGGCTGTGTTAGAGAGTGTGAGGGTGTGTTAGAGAGTGTGAGGCTGTGTTAGAGAGTGTGAGGGTGTGTTAGAGAGTGTGAGGCTGTGTTAGAGAGTGTGAGGCTGTGTTAGAGAGTGTGAGGCTGTGTTAGAGAGTGTGAGGGTGTGTTAGAGAGTGTGAGGCTGGGTTAGAGAGTGTGAGGGTGTGTTAGAGAGTGTGAGGGTGTGTTAGAGAGTGTGAGGGTGTGTTAGAGAGTGTGAGGGTGTGTTAGAGAGTGTGAGGCTGTGTTAGAGAGTGTGAGGCTGTGTTAGAGAGTGTGAGGGTGTGTTAGAGAGTGTGAGGGTGTGTTAGAGAGTGTGAGGCTGTGTTAGAGAGTGTGAGGGTGTGTTAGAGAGTGTGAGGCTGTGTTAGAGAGTGTGAGGGTGTGTTAGAGAGTGTGAGGGTGTGATAGAGAGTGTGAGGCTGTGTTAGAGAGTGTGAGGGTGTGTTAGAGAGTGTGAGGCTGTGTTAGAGAGTGTGAGGCTGTGTTAGAGAGTGTGAGGCTGTGTTAGAGAGTGTGAGGGTGTTTTAGAGAGTGTGAGGGTGTGTTAGAGAGTGTGAGGGTGTGTTAGAGAGTGTGAGGGTGTGTTAGAGAGTGTGAGGCTGTGTTAGAGAGTGTGAGGCTGTGTTAGAGAGTAGGAGGGTGTGTTAGAGAGTGTGAGGCTGTGTTAGAGAGTGTGAGGGTGTGTTAGAGAGTGTGAGGCTGTGTTAGAGAGTGTGAGGCTGTGTTAGAGAGTGTGAGGGTGTGTTAGAGAGTGTGAGGGTGTGTTAGAGAGTGTGAGGCTGTGTTAGAGAGTGTGAGGCTGTGTTAGAGAGTGTGAGGCTGTGTTAGAGAGTGTGAGGGTGTGTTAGAGAGTGTGAGGCTGTGTTAGAGAGTGTGAGGCTGTGTTAGAGAGTGTGAGGCTGTGTTAGAGAGTGTGAGGGTGTGTTAGAGAGTGTGAGGCTGTGTAAGAGAGTGTGAGGCTGTGTTAGAGAGTGTGAGGGTGTGTTAGAGAGTGTGAGGGTGTGTTAGAGAGTGTGAGGGTGTGTTAGAGAGTGTGAGGGTGTGTTAGAGAGTGTGAGGCTGTGTTAGAGAGTGTGAGGCTGTGTTAGAGAGTGTGAGGGTGTTTTAGAGAGTGTGAGGGTGTGTTAGAGAGTGTGAGGGTGTGTTAGAGAGTGTGAGGGTGTGTTAGAGAGTGTGAGGCCGTGTTAGAGAGTAGGAGGGTGTGTTAGAGAGTGTGAGGGTGTGTTAGAGAGTGTGAGGCTGTGTTAGAGAGTGTGAGGCTGTGTTAGAGAGTGTGAGGGTGTGTTAGAGAGTGTGAGGGTGTGATAGAGAGAGTGAGGCTGTGTTAGAGAGTGTGAGGCTGTGTTAGAGAGTGTGAGGCTGTGTTAGAGAGTGTGAGGCTGTGTTAGAGAGTGTGAGGGTGTTTTAGAGAGTGTGAGGGTGTGTTAGAGAGTGTGAGGGTGTGTTAGAGAGTATGAGGGTGTGTTAGAGAGTGTGAGGCTGTGTTAGAGAGTGTGAGGGTGTGTTAGAGAGTGTGAGGGTGTGTTAGAGAGTAGGAGGGTGTGTTAGAGAGTGTGAGGCTGTGTTAGAGAGTGTGAGGGTGTGTTAGAGAGTGTGAGGGTGTGTTAGAGAGTGTGAGGGTGTGTTAGAGAGTGTGAGGCTGTGTTAGAGAGTGTGAGGCTGTGTTAGAGAGTAGGAGGGTGTGTTAGAGAGTGTGAGGCTGTGTTAGAGAGTGTGAGGCTGTGTTAGAGAGTGTGAGGGTGTGTAAGAGAGTGTGAGGCTGTGTTAGAGAGTGTGAGGCTGTGTTAGAGAGTGTGAGGGTGTGTAAGAGAGTGTGAGGCTGTGTTAGAGAGTGTGAGGCTGTGTTAGAGAGTAGGAGGTTGTGTTAGAGAGTGTGAGGGTGTGTTAGAGAGTGTGAGGCTGTGTTAGAGAGTGTGAGGCTGTGTAAGAGAGTGTGAGGGTGTGTTAGAGAGTGTGAGGCTGTGTTAGAGAGTGTGAGGCTGTGTTAGAGAGTAGGAGGGTGTGTTAGAGAGTGTGAGGCTGTGTTAGAGAGTGTGAGGCTGTGTTAGAGAGTGTGAGGGTGTGTAAGAGAGTGTGAGGCTGTGTTAGAGAGTGTGAGGCTGTGTTAGAGAGTGTGAGGGTGTGTAAGAGAGTGTGAGGCTGTGTTAGAGAGTGTGAGGCTGTGTTAGAGAGTAGGAGGTTGTGTTAGAGAGTGTGAGGGTGTGTTAGAGAGTGTGAGGCTGTGTTAGAGAGTGTGAGGCTGTGTAAGAGAGTGTGAGGGTGTGTTAGAGAGTGTGAGGGTGTGTTAGAGAGTGTGAGGGTGTGTTAGAGAGTGTGAGGGTGTTTTAGAGAGTGTGAGGGTGTGTTAGAGAGTGTGAGGGTGTGTTAGAGAGTGTGAGGGTGTGTTAGAGAGTGTGAGGGTGTGTTAGAGAGTGTGAGGCTGTGTTAGAGAGTGTGAGGCTGTGTTAGAGAGTGTGAGGCTGTGTTAGAGAGTAGGAGGGTGTGTTAGAGAGTGTGAGGCTGTGTTAGAGAGTGTGAGGGTGTGTTAGAGAGTGTGAGGGTGTGTTAGAGAGTGTGAGAGTGTGTTAGAGAGTGTGAGGCTGTGTTAGAGAGTGTGAGGGTGTTTTAGAGAGTGTGAGGGTGTGTTAGAGAGTGTGAGGGTGTGTTAGAGAGTGTGAGGGTGTGTTAGAGAGTGTGAGGGTGTGTTAGAGAGTGTGAGGCTGTGTTAGAGAGTGTGAGGGTGTGTTAGAGAGTGTGAGGCTGTGTTAGAGAGTGTGAGGGTGTGTTAGAGAGTGTGAGGGTGTGTTAGAGAGTGTGAGGCTGTGTTAGAGAGTGTGAGGGTGTGTTAGAGAGTGTGAGGGTGTGTTAGAGAGTGTGAGGGTGTGTTAGAGAGTGTGAGGGTGTGTTAGAGAGTGTGAGGCTGTGTTAGAGAGTGTGAGGCTGTGTTAGAGAGTGTGAGGGTGTGTTAGAGAGTGTGAGGCTGTGTAAGAGAGTGTGAGGCTGTGTTAGAGAGTGTGAGGCTGTGTTAGAGAGTGTGAGGCTGTGTTAGAGAGTGTGAGGGTGTGTTAGAGAGTGTGAGGGTGTGTTAGAGAGTGTGAGGCTGTGTTAGAGAGTGTGAGGGTGTGTTAGAGAGTGTGAGGGTGTGTTAGAGAGTGTGAGGGTGTGTTAGAGAGTGTGAGGGTGTGTTAGGGAGTGTGAGGCTGTGTAAGAGAGTGTGAGGCTGTGTTAGAGAGTGTGAGGCTGTGTTAGAGAGTGTGAGGGTGTGTTAGAGAGTGTGAGGGTGTGTTAGAGAGTGTGAGGCTGTGTTAGAGAGTGTGAGGGTGTGTTAGAGAGTGTGAGGCTGTGTTAGAGAGTGTGAGGCTGTGTTAGAGAGTGTGAGGCCGTGTTAGAGAGTAGGAGGGTGTCTTAGAGAGTGTGAGGGTGTGTTAGAGAGTGTGAGGGTGTGTTAGAGAGTGTGAGGGTGTGTTAGAGAGTTTGAGGCTGTGTTAGAGAGTGTGAGGCCGTGTTAGAGAGTAGGAGGGTGTCTTAGAGAGTGTGAGGGTGTGTTAGAGAGTGTGAGGCTGTGTTAGAGAGTGTGAGGGTGTGTTAGAGAGTGTGAGGGTGTGTTAGAGAGTGTGAGGGTGTGTTAGAGAGTAGGAGGCTGTGTTAGAGAGTGTGAGGCCGTGTTAGAGAGTGTGAGGGTGTGTTAGAGAGTGTGAGGCTGTGTTAGAGAGTGTGAGGGTGTGTTAGAGAGTGTGAGGGTGAGTTAGAGAGTGTGAGGCTGTGTTAGAGAGTAGGAGGGTGAGTTAGAGAGTGTGAGGCTGTGTTAGAGAGTGTGAGGCTGTGTTAGAGAGTGTGAGGGTGTGTTAGAGAGTGTGAGGGTGTGTTAGAGAGTGTGAGGGTGTGTTAGAGAGTAGGAGGCTGTGTTAGAGAGTGTGAGGCCGTGTTAGAGAGTAGGAGGGTGAGTTAGAGAGTGTGAGGCTGTGTTAGAGAGTGTGAGGCTGTGTTAGAGAGTGTGAGGGTGTGTTAGAGAGTGTGAGGGTGTGTTAGAGAGTGTGAGGGTGTGTTAGAGAGTAGGAGGCTGTGTTAGAGAGTGTGAGGCTGTGTTAGAGAGTGTGAGGCTGTGTTAGAGAGTGTGAGGGTGTGTTAGAGAGTAGGAGGGTGTGTTAGAGAGTGTGAGGGTGTGTTAGAGAGTGTGAGTCTGTGTTAGAGAGTGTGAGGCTGTGTTAGAGAGTGTGAGGGTGTGTTAGAGAGTGTGAGGGTGTGTTAGAGAGTGTGAGTCTGTGTTAGAGAGTGTGAGGGTGTGTTAGAGAGTGTGAGTCTGTGTTAGAGAGTGTGAGGGTGTGTTAGAGAGTGTGAGGGTGTGTTAGAGAGTGTGAGTCTGTGTTAGAGAGTGTGAGGGTGTGTTAGAGAGTGTGAGGGTGTGTTAGAGAGTGTGAGGGTGTGTTAGAGAGTGTGAGGGTGTGTTAGAGAGTGTGAGGCTGTGTTAGAGAGTGTGAGGGTGTGTTAGAGAGTAGGAGGGTGTGTTAGAGAGTGTGAGGGTGTGTTAGAGAGTGTGAGGCTGTGTTAGAGAGTGTGAGGGTGTGTTAGAGAGTGTGAGGCTGTGTTAGAGAGTGTGAGGCTGTGTTAGAGAGTGTGAGGGTGTGTTAGAGAGTGTGAGGCTGTGTTAGAGAGTGTGAGGGTGTGTTAGAGAGTGTGAGGGTGTGTTAGAGAGTGTGAGGCTGTGTTAGAGAGTGTGAGGCTGTGTTAGAGAGTGTGAGGGTGTGTTAGAGAGTGTGAGGCTGTGTTAGAGAGTGTGAGGGTGTGTTAGAGAGTGTGAGGCTGTGTAAGAGAGTGTGAGGGTGTGTTAGAGAGTGTGAGGCTGTGTTAGAGAGTGTGAGGGTGTGTTAGAGAGTGTGAGGGTGTGTTAGAGAGTGTGAGGGTGTGTTAGAGAGTGTGAGGCTGTGTTAGAGAGTGTGAGGGTGTGTTAGAGAGTGTGAGGCTGTGTAAGAGAGTGTGAGGGTGTGTTAGAGAGTGTGAGGGTGTGTTAGAGAGTGTGAGGGTGTGTTAGAGAGTGTGAGGGTGTGTTAGAGAGTGTGAGGGTGTGTTAGAGAGTGTGAGGGTGTGTTAGAGAGTGTGAGGCTGTGTTAGAGAGTGTGAGGGTGTGTTAGAGAGTGTGAGGCTGTGTAAGAGAGTGTGAGGGTGTGTTAGAGAGTGTGAGGGTGTGTTAGAGAGTGTGAGGCTGTGTTAGAGAGTGTGAGGGTGTGTTAGAGAGTGTGAGGGTGTGTTAGAGAGTGTGAGGGTGTGTTAGAGAGTGTGAGGCTGTGTTAGAGAGTGTGAGGCCGTGTTAGAGAGTAGGAGGGTGTGTTAGAGAGTGTGAGGGTGTGTTAGAGAGTGTGAGGCTGTGTTAGAGAGTGTGAGGCCGTGTTAGAGAGTGTGAGGGTGTGTTAGAGAGTGTGAGGGTGTGTTAGAGAGTGTGAGGCTGTGTTAGAGAGTGTGAGGGTGTGTTAGAGAGTGTGAGGGTGTGTTAGAGAGTGTGAGGGTGTGTTAGAGAGTGTGAGGGTGTGTTAGAGAGTGTGAGGGTGTGTTAGAGAGTGTGAGGGTGTGTTAGAGAGTGTGAGGCTGTGTTAGAGAGTGTGAGGGTGTGTTAGAGAGTGTGAGGCTGTGTTAGAGAGTGTGAGGCTGTGTTAGAGAGTGTGAGGCTGTGTTAGAGAGTGTGAGGCTGTGTTAGAGAGTGTGAGGCTGTGTTAGAGAGTGTGAGGGTGTGTTAGAGAGTGTGAGGGTGTGTTAGAGAGTGTGAGGCTGTGTTAGAGAGTGTGAGGCTGTGTTAGAGAGTGTGAGGCTGTGTTAGAGAGTGTGAGGGTGTGTTAGAGAGTAGGAGGGTGTGTTAGAGAGTGTGAGGGTGTGTTAGAGAGTGTGAGGCTGTGTTAGAGAGTGTGAGGCCGTGTTAGAGAGTGTGAGGGTGTGTTAGAGAGTGTGAGGCTGTGATAGAGAGTGTGAGGGTGTGTTAGAGAGTGTGAGGCTGTGTTAGAGAGTGTGAGGGTGTGTTAGAGAGTGTGAGGCCGTGTTAGAGAGTGTGAGGGTGTGTTAGAGAGTGTGAGGCTGTGATAGAGAGTGTGAGGGTGTGTTAGAGAGTGTGAGGGTGTGTTAGAGAGTGTGAGGCTGTGTTAGAGAGTGTGAGGCTGTGTTAGAGAGTGTGAGGGTGTGTTAGAGAGTGTGAGGCTGTGTTAGAGAGTGTGAGGGTGTGTTAGAGAGTGTGAGGCTGTGTTAGAGAGTGTGAGGGTGTGTTAGAGAGTGTGAGGGTGTGTTGGAGAGTGTGAGGCTGTGTTAGAGAGTGTGAGGCTGTGTTAGAGAGTGTGAGGGTGTGTTAGAGAGTGTGAGGGTGTGTTAGAGAGTGTGAGGGTGTGTTAGAGAGTGTGAGGGTGTGTTAGAGAGTGTGAGGCTGTGTTAGAGAGTAGGAGGGTGTGTTAGAGAGTGTGAGGCTGTGTTAGAGAGTAGGAGGGTGTGTTAGAGAGTGTGAGGGTGTGTTAGAGAGTGTGAGGCTGTGTTAGAGAGTAGGAGGGTGTGTTAGAGAGTGTGAGGGTGTGTTAGAGAGTGTGAGGCTGTGTTAGAGAGTGTGAGGGTGTGTTAGAGAGTGTGAGGCTGTGTTAGAGAGTAGGAGGGTGTGTTAGAGAGTAGGAGGGTGTGTTAGAGAGTGTGAGGCTGTGTTAGAGAGTGTGAGGCTGTGTTAGAGAGTGTGAGGCTGTGTTAGAGAGTGTGAGGCTGTGTTAGAGAGTGTGAGGGTGTGTTAGAGAGTGTGAGGGTGTGTTAGAGAGTGTGAGGCTGTGTTAGAGAGTAGGAGGGTGTGTTAGAGAGTGTGAGGGTGTGTTAGAGAGTGTGAGGCTGTGTTAGAGAGTAGGAGGGTGTGTTAGAGAGTGTGAGGGTGTGTTAGAGAGTGTGAGGCTGTGTTAGAGAGTAGGAGGGTGTGTTAGAGAGTGTGAGGGTGTGTTAGAGAGTGTGAGGGTGTGTTAGAGAGTGTGAGGGTGTGTTAGAGAGTGTGAGGCTGTGTTAGAGAGTGTGAGGCTGTGTTAGAGAGTGTGAGGCTGTGTTAGAGAGTGTGAGGGTGTGTTAGAGAGTGTGAGGGTGTGTTAGAGAGTAGGAGGGTGTGTTAGAGAGTGTGAGGCTGTGTTAGAGAGTGTGAGGGTGTGTTAGAGAGTGTGAGGCCGTGTTAGAGAGTGTGAGGGTGTGTTAGAGAGTGTGAGGCTGTGTTAGAGAGTAGGAGGGTGTGTTAGAGAGTGTGAGGGTGTGTTAGAGAGTGTGAGGCTGTGTTAGAGAGTGTGAGGCTGTGTTAGAGAGTGTGAGGGTGTGTTAGAGAGTGTGAGGGTGTGTTAGAGAGTGTGAGGGTGTGTTAGAGAGTGTGAGGCTGTGTTAGAGAGTGTGAGGCTGTGTTAGAGAGTAGGAGGGTGTGTTAGAGAGTGTGAGGGTGTGTTAGAGAGTGTGAGGGTGTGTTAGAGAGTGTGAGGCTGTGTTAGAGAGTAGGAGGGTGTGTTAGAGAGTGTGAGGCTGTGTTAGAGAGTAGGAGGGTGTGTTAGAGAGTGTGAGGGTGTGTTAGAGAGTGTGAGGCTGTGTTAGAGAGTAGGAGGGTGTGTTAGAGAGTGTGAGGGTGTGTTAGAGAGTGTGAGGCTGTGTTAGAGAGTGTGAGGGTGTGTTAGAGAGTGTGAGGGTGTGTTAGAGAGTGTGAGGCTGTGTTAGAGAGTGTGAGGGTGTGTTAGAGAGTGTGAGGGTGTGTTAGAGAGTGTGAGGGTGTGTTAGAGAGTGTGAGGGTGTGTTAGAGAGTGTGAGGCTGTGTTAGAGAGTGTGAGGCTGTGTTAGAGAGTAGGAGGGTGTGTTAGAGAGTGTGAGGCTGTGTTAGAGATCGTGAGGGTGTGTTAGAGAGTGTGAGGGTGTGTAAGAGAGTGTGAGGCTGTGTTAGAGAGTGTGAGGCTGTGTTAGAGAGTGTGAGGGTGTGTTAGAGAGTGTGAGGCTGTGTTAGAGAGTGTGAGGGTGTGTTAGAGAGTAGGAGGGTGTGTTAGAGAGTGTGAGGGTGTGTTAGAGAGTGTGAGGGTGTGTTAGAGAGTGTGAGGGTGTGTAAGAGAGTGTGAGGCTGTGTTAGAGAGTGTGAGGCTGTGTTAGAGAGTGTGAGGCTGTGTTAGAGAGTGTGAGGGTGTGTTAGAGAGTGTGAGGGTGTGTTAGAGAGTGTGAGGGTGTGTTAGAGAGTGTGAGGCTGTGTTAGAGAGTGTGAGGCTGTGTTAGAGAGTGTGAGGGTGTGTTAGAGAGTGTGAGGGTGTGTTAGAGAGTGTGAGGGTGTGTTAGAGAGTGTGAGGGTGTGTTAGAGAGTGTGAGGATGTGTTAGAGAGTGTGAGGGTGTGTTAGAGAGTGTGAGGGTGTGTTAGAGAGTGTGAGGGTGTGTTAGAGAGTGTGAGGGTGTGTTAGAGAGTGTGAGGGTGTGTTAGAGAGTGTGAGGCTGTGTTAGAGAGTGTGAGGGTGTGCTAGAGAGTGTGAGGGTGTGTTAGAGAGTGTGAGGGTGTGTTAGAGAGTGTGAGGCTGTGTTAGAGAGTGTGAGGGTGTGTTAGAGAGTGTGAGGGTGTGTTAGAGAGTGTGAGGGTGTGTTAGAGAGTGTGAGGGTGTGTTAGAGAGTGTGAGGGTGTGTTAGAGAGTGTGAGGGTGTGTTAGAGAGTGTGAGGGTGTGTTAGAGAGTGTGAGGCCGTGTTAGAGAGTGTGAGGCTGTGTTAGAGAGTGTGAGGGTGTGTTAGAGAGTGTGAGGCTGTGTTAGAGAGTGTGAGGGTGTGTTAGAGAGTGTGAGGCTGTGTTAGAGAGTGTGAGGGTGTGTTAGAGAGTGTGAGGCTGTGTTAGAGAGTGTGAGGCTGTGTTAGAGAGTGTGAGGGTGTGTTAGAGAGTGTGAGGCTGTGTTAGAGAGTGTGAGGGTGTGTTAGAGAGTGTGAGGGTGTGTTAGAGAGTGTGAGGCTGTGTTAGAGAGTGTGAGGGTGTGTTAGAGAGTGTGAGGGTGTGTTAGAGAGTGTGAGGGTGTGTTAGAGAGTGTGAGGCTGTGTTAGAGAGTGTGAGGCTGTGTTAGAGAGTGTGAGGGTGTGTTAGAGAGTGTGAGGTTGTGTTAGAGAGTGTGAGGCAGTGTTAGAGAGTGTGAGGGTGTGTTAGAGAGTGTGAGGGTGTGTTAGAGAGTGTGAGGGTGTGTTAGAGAGTGTGAGGGTGTGTTAGAGAGTGTGAGGCTGTGTTAGAGAGTGTGAGGGTGTGTTAGAGAGTGTGAGGGTGTGTTAGAGAGTGTGAGGCTGTGTTAGAGAGTGTGAGGCTGTGTTAGAGAGTGTGAGGCTGTGTTAGAGAGTGTGAGGGTGTGTTAGAGAGTGTGAGGCTGTGTTAGAGAGTGTGAGGGTGTGTTAGAGAGTGTGAGGCTGTGTTAGAGAGTGTGAGGGTGTGTTAGAGAGTGTGAGGGTGTGTTAGAGAGTGTGAGGGTGTGTTAGAGAGTGTGAGGCTGTGTTAGAGAGTGTGAGGGTGTGTTAGAGAGTGTGAGGCTGTGTTAGAGAGTGTGAGGGTGTGTTAGAGAGTGTGAGGGTGTGTTAGAGAGTGTGAGGGTGTGTTAGAGAGTGTGAGGCTGTGTTAGAGAGTGTGAGGGTGTGTTAGTGAGTGTGAGGGTGTGTAAGAGAGTGTGAGGCTGTGTTAGAGAGTGTGAGGGTGTGTTAGAGAGTGTGAGGCCGTGTTAGAGAGTGTGAGGCTGTGTTAGAGAGTGTGAGGGTGTGTTAGAGAGTGTGAGGCTGTGTTAGAGAGTGTGAGGGTGTGTTAGAGAGTGTGAGGGTGTGTTAGAGAGTGTGAGGCTGTGTTAGAGAGTGTGAGGGTGTGTTAGAGAGTGTGAGGCCGTGTTAGAGAGTGTGAGGCTGTGTTAGAGAGTGTGAGGGTGTGTTAGAGAGTGTGAGGGTGTGTTAGAGAGTGTGAGGCTGTGTTAGAGAGTGTGAGGGTGTGTTAGAGAGTGTGAGGCTGTGTTAGAGAGTGTGAGGGTGTGTTAGAGAGTGTGAGGGTGTGTTAGAGAGTGTGAGGGTGTGTTAGAGAGTGTGAGGGTGTGTTAGAGAGTGTGAGGCTGTGTAAGAGAGTGTGAGGGTGTGTTAGAGAGTGTGAGGCTGTGTAAGAGAGTGTGAGGGTGTGTTAGAGAGTGTGAGGGTGTGTTAGAGAGTGTGAGGCTGTGTTAGAGAGTGTGAGGCTGTGTTAGAGAGTGTGAGGGTGTGTTAGAGAGTGTGAGGGTGTGTTAGAGAGTGTGAGGGTGTGTTAGAGAGTGTGAGGCTGTGTTAGAGAGTGTGAGGCTGTGTTAGAGAGTGTGAGGCTGTGTTAGAGAGTGTGAGGGTGTGTTAGAGAGTGTGAGGGTGTGTTAGAGAGTGTGAGGCTGTGTTAGAGAGTAGGAGGCTGTGTTAGAGAGTGTGAGGGTGTGTTAGAGAGTGTGAGGCTGGGTTAGAGAGTGTGAGGGTGAGTTAGAGAGTGTGAGGCTGTGTTAGAGAGTAGGAGGCTGTGTTAGAGAGTGTGAGGCTGTGTTAGAGAGTGTGAGGGTGTGTTAGAGAGTGTGAGGGTGTGTTAGAGAGTGTGAGGCTGTGTTAGAGAGTGTGAGGCTGTGTTAGAGAGTGTGAGGGTGTGTTAGAGAGTGTGAGGCTGTGTTAGAGAGTGTGAGGGTGTGTTAGAGAGTGTGAGGCTGGGTTAGAGAGTGTGAGGGTGTGTTAGATAGTGTGAGGGTGTGTTAGAGAGTGTGAGGGTGTGTTAGAGAGTGTGAGGGTGTGTTAGAGAGTGTGAGGGTGTGTTAGAGAGTGTGAGGCTGTGTTAGAGAGTGTGAGGCTGTGTTAGAGAGTGTGAGGCTGTGTTAGAGAGTAGGAGGGTGTGTTAGAGAGTGTGAGGCTGTGTTAGAGAGTGTGAGGGTGTGTTAGAGAGTGTGAGGCTGTGTTAGAGAGTGTGAGGGTGTGTTAGAGAGTGTGAGGGTGTGTTAGAGAGTGTGAGGCTGTGTTAGAGAGTGTGAGGGTGTGTTAGAGAGTGTGAGGCTGTGTTAGAGAGTGTGAGGGTGTGTTAGAGAGTGTGAGGGTGTGTTAGGGAGTGTGAGGGTGTGTTAGAGAGTGTGAGGCTGTGTTAGAGAGTGTGAGGCTGTGTTAGAGAGTGTGAGGGTGTGTTAGAGAGTGTGAGGGTGTGTTAGAGAGTGTGAGGGTGTGTTAGAGAGTGTGAGGGTGTGTTAGAGAGTGTGAGGCTGTGTTAGAGAGTGTGAGGGTGTGTTAGAGAGTGTGAGGGTGTGTTAGAGAGTGTGAGGGTGTGTTAGAGAGTGTGAGGGTGTGTTAGAGAGTGTGAGGCTGTGTTAGAGAGTGTGAGGGTGTGTTAGAGAGTGTGAGGCTGTGTTAGAGAGTGTGAGGCTGTGTTAGAGAGTGTGAGGCTGTGTTAGAGAGTGTGAGGGTGTGTTAGAGAGTGTGAGGGTGTGTTAGAGAGTGTGAGGCTGGGTTAGAGAGTGTGAGGGTGTGTTAGAGAGTGTGAGGCTGTGTTAGAGAGTGTGAGGGTGTGTTAGAGAGTGTGAGGGTGTGTTAGAGAGTGTGAGGGTGTGTTAGAGAGTGTGAGGGTGTGTTAGAGAGTGTGAGGGTGTGTTAGAGAGTGTGAGGCTGTGTTAGAGAGTGTGAGGGTGTGTTAGAGAGTGTGAGGCTGTGTTAGAGAGTGTGAGGGTGTGTTAGAGAGTGTGAGGGTGAGTTAGAGAGTGTGAGTCTGTGTTAGAGAGTGTGAGGCTGTGTTAGAGAGTGTGAGGCTGTGTTAGAGAGTGTGAGGGTGTGTTAGAGAGTGTGAGGCTGTGTTAGAGAGTGTGAGGCTGTGTTAGAGAGTGTGAGGCTGTGTTAGAGAGTGTGAGGCTGTGTTAGAGAGTGTGAGGGTGTGTTAGAGAGTGTGAGGGTGAGTTAGAGAGTGTGAGGCTGTGTTAGAGAGTAGGAGGCTGTGTTAGAGAGTGTGAGGCTGTGTTAGAGAGTGTGAGGGTGTGTTAGAGAGTGTGAGGCTGTGTTAGAGAGTGTGAGGGTGTGTTAGAGAGTGTGAGGGTGTGTTAGAGAGTGTGAGGGTGTTTTAGAGAGTGTGAGGGTGTGTTAGAGAGTGTGAGGGTGTGTTAGAGAGTGTGAGGGTGTGTTAGAGAGTGTGAGGGTGTGTTAGAGAGTGTGAGGCTGTGTTAGAGAGTGTGAGGGTGTGTTAGAGAGTGTGAGGCTGTGTTAGAGAGTGTGAGGGTGTGTTAGAGAGTGTGAGGGTGTTTTAGAGAGTGTGAGGGTGTGTTAGAGAGTGTGAGGGTGTGTTAGAGAGTGTGAGGGTGTGTTAGAGAGTGTGAGGGTGTGTTAGAGAGTGTGAGGGTGTGTTAGAGAGTGTGAGGCTGTGTTAGAGAGTGTGAGGGTGTGTTAGAGAGTGTGAGGCTGTGTTAGAGAGTGTGAGGGTGTGTTAGAGAGTGTGAGGCTGTGTTAGAGAGTGTGAGGCTGTGTTAGAGAGTGTGAGGGTGTGTTAGAGAGTGTGAGGGTGTGTTAGAGAGTGTGAGGGTGTGTTAGAGAGTGTGAGGGAGTGTTAGAGAGTGTGAGTCTGTGTTAGAGAGTGTGAGGCTGTGTTAGAGAGTGTGAGGGTGTGTTAGAGAGTAGGAGGGTGTGTTAGAGAGTGTGAGGGTGTGTTAGAGAGTGTGAGGGTGTGTTAGAGAGTGTGAGGGTGTGTAAGAGAGTGTGAGGCTGTGTTAGAGAGTGTGAGGCTGTGTTAGAGAGTGTGAGGCTGTGTTAGAGAGTGTGAGGGTGTGTTAGAGAGTGTGAGGGTGTGTTAGAGAGTGTGAGGGTGTGTTAGAGAGTGTGAGGCTGTGTTAGAGAGTGTGAGGCTGTGTTAGAGAGTGTGAGGGTGTGTTAGAGAGTGTGAGGGTGTGTTAGAGAGTGTGAGGGTGTGTTAGAGAGTGTGAGGGTGTGTTAGAGAGTGTGAGGATGTGTTAGAGAGTGTGAGGGTGTGTTAGAGAGTGTGAGGGTGTGTTAGAGAGTGTGAGGGTGTGTTAGAGAGTGTGAGGGTGTGTTAGAGAGTGTGAGGGTGTGTTAGAGAGTGTGAGGCTGTGTTAGAGAGTGTGAGGGTGTGCTAGAGAGTGTGAGGGTGTGTTAGAGAGTGTGAGGGTGTGTTAGAGAGTGTGAGGCTGTGTTAGAGAGTGTGAGGGTGTGTTAGAGAGTGTGAGGGTGTGTTAGAGAGTGTGAGGGTGTGTTAGAGAGTGTGAGGGTGTGTTAGAGAGTGTGAGGGTGTGTTAGAGAGTGTGAGGGTGTGTTAGAGAGTGTGAGGGTGTGTTAGAGAGTGTGAGGCCGTGTTAGAGAGTGTGAGGCTGTGTTAGAGAGTGTGAGGGTGTGTTAGAGAGTGTGAGGCTGTGTTAGAGAGTGTGAGGGTGTGTTAGAGAGTGTGAGGCTGTGTTAGAGAGTGTGAGGGTGTGTTAGAGAGTGTGAGGCTGTGTTAGAGAGTGTGAGGCTGTGTTAGAGAGTGTGAGGGTGTGTTAGAGAGTGTGAGGCTGTGTTAGAGAGTGTGAGGGTGTGTTAGAGAGTGTGAGGGTGTGTTAGAGAGTGTGAGGCTGTGTTAGAGAGTGTGAGGGTGTGTTAGAGAGTGTGAGGGTGTGTTAGAGAGTGTGAGGGTGTGTTAGAGAGTGTGAGGCTGTGTTAGAGAGTGTGAGGCTGTGTTAGAGAGTGTGAGGGTGTGTTAGAGAGTGTGAGGGTGTGTTAGAGAGTGTGAGGGTGTGTTAGAGAGTGTGAGGGTGTGTTAGAGAGTGTGAGGGTGTGTTAGAGAGTGTGAGGCTGTGTTAGAGAGTGTGAGGGTGTGTTAGAGAGTGTGAGGGTGTGTTAGAGAGTGTGAGGCTGTGTTAGAGAGTGTGAGGCTGTGTTAGAGAGTGTGAGGCTGTGTTAGAGAGTGTGAGGGTGTGTTAGAGAGTGTGAGGCTGTGTTAGAGAGTGTGAGGGTGTGTTAGAGAGTGTGAGGGTGTGTTAGAGAGTGTGAGGCTGTGTTAGAGAGTAGGAGGCTGTGTTAGAGAGTGTGAGGGTGTGTTAGAGAGTGTGAGGCTGTGTTAGAGAGTGTGAGGGTGTGTTAGAGAGTGTGAGGGTGTGTTAGAGAGTGTGAGGGTGTGTTAGAGAGTGTGAGTCTGTGTTAGAGAGTGTGAGGCTGTGTTAGAGAGTGTGAGGGTGTGTTAGAGAGTGTGAGTCTGTGTTAGAGAGTGTGAGGCTGGGTTAGAGAGTGTGAGGGTGTGTTAGAGAGTGTGAGGGTGTGTTAGAGAGTGTGAGGCTGTGTTAGAGAGTGTGAGGCTGTGTTAGAGAGTGTGAGGCTGTGTTAGAGAGTAGGAGGGTGTGTTAGAGAGTGTGAGTCTGTGTTAGAGAGTGTGAGGCTGTGTTAGAGAGTGTGAGGGTGTGTTAGAGAGTGTGAGTCTGTGTTAGAGAGTGTGAGGCTGGGTTAGAGAGTGTGAGGGTGTGTTAGAGAGTGTGAGGGTGTGTTAGAGAGTGTGAGGGTGTGTTAGAGAGTGTGAGGGTGTGATAGAGAGTGTGAGGCTGTGTTAGAGAGTGTGAGGGTGTTTTAGAGAGTGTGAGGGTGTGTTAGAGAGTAGGAGGGTGTGTTAGAGAGTAGGAGGGTGTGTTAGAGAGTGTGAGGCTGTGTTAGAGAGTGTGAGGCTGTGTTAGAGAGTGTGAGGGTGTGTTAGAGAGTGTGAGGGTGTGTTAGAGAGTGTGAGGGTGTGATAGAGAGTGTGAGGCTGTGTTAGAGAGTGTGAGGGTGTTTTAGAGAGTGTGAGGGTGTGTTAGAGAGTGCGAGGGTGTGTTAGAGAGTGTGAGGGTGTGTTAGAGAGTGTGAGGGTGTGTTAGAGAGTGTGAGGGTGTGTTAGAGAGTGTGAGGCTGTGTTAGAGAGT
Source organism: Isurus oxyrinchus (assembly GCA_026770705.1). Lineage (NCBI taxonomy): Eukaryota > Metazoa > Chordata > Chondrichthyes > Lamniformes > Lamnidae > Isurus > Isurus oxyrinchus. The sequence continues at coordinate 116,149,300 of JANJGN010000018.1, forward strand.
GTGAGGGTGTGTTAGAGAGTGTGAGGCTGTGTTAGAGAGTGTGAGGGTGTGTTAGAGAGTGTGAGGCTGTGTAAGAGAGTGTGAGGGTGTGTTAGAGAGTGTGAGGGTGTGTTAGAGAGTGTGAGGGTGTGATAGAGAGTGTGAGGGTGTGTTAGAGAGTGTGAGGGTGTGTTAGAGAGTGTGAGGGTGTGTTAGAGAGTGTGAGGCTGTGTAAGAGAGTGTGAGGGTGTGTTAGAGAGTGTGAGGGTGTGTTAGAGAGTGTGAGGGTGTGATAGAGAGTGTGAGGGTGTGTTAGAGAGTGTGAGGGTGTGTTAGAGAGTGTGAGGCTGTGTAAGAGAGTGTGAGGGTGTGTTAGAGAGTGTGAGGGTGTGTTAGAGAGTGTGAGGCTGTGTTAGAGAGTGTGAGGGTGTGTTAGAGAGTTTGAGGCTGTGTTAGAGAGTGTGAGGCCGTGTTAGAGAGTAGGAGGGTGTCTTAGAGAGTGTGAGCGTGTGTTAGAGAGTGTGAGGCCGTGTTAGAGAGTGTGAGGCTGTGTTAGAGAGTGTGAGGCTGTGTTAGAGAGTGTGAGGCTGGGTTAGAGAGTGTGAGGCTGTGTTAGAGAGTGTGAGGCTGTGTTAGAGAGTGTGAGGGTGTGTTAGAGAGTGTGAGGGTGTGTTAGAGAGTGTGAGGGTGTGTTAGAGAGTGTGAGGCTGTGTTAGAGAGTGTGAGGGTGTGTTAGAGAGTGTGAGGGTGTGTTAGAGAGTGTGAGGGTGTGTTAGAGAGTGTGAGGCTGTGTTAGAGAGTGTGAGGGTGTGTTAGAGAGTGTGAGGGTGTGTTAGAGAGTGTGAGGGTGTGTTAGAGAGTGTGAGGCTGTGTTAGAGAGTGTGAGGGTGTGTTAGAGAGTAGGAGGGTGTGTTAGAGAGTGTGAGGCTGTGTTAGAGAGTGTGAGGGTGTGTTAGAGAGTGTGAGGGTGTGTTAGAGAGTGTGAGGGTGTGTTAGAGAGTGTGAGGGTGTGTTAGAGAGTGTGAGGGTGTGTTAGAGAGTGTGAGTCTGTGTTAGAGAGTGTGAGGGTGTGTTAGAGAGTGTGAGGGTGTGTTAGAGAGTGTGAGGGTGTGTTAGAGAGTGTGAGGGTGTGTTAGAGAGTGTGAGGCTGTGTTAGAGAGTGTGAGGGTGTGTTAGAGAGTAGGAGGGTGTGTTAGAGAGTGTGAGGCTGTGTTAGAGAGTGTGAGGCTGTGTTAGAGAGTGTGAGGCTGTGTTAGAGAGTGTGAGGGTGTGTTAGAGAGTGTGAGGGTGTGTTAGAGAGTGTGAGGGTGTGTTAGAGAGTGTGAGGCTGTGTTAGAGAGTGTGAGGCCGTGTTAGAGAGTGTGAGGGTGTGTTAGAGAGTGTGAGGCTGTGATAGAGAGTGTGAGGGTGTGTTAGAGAGTGTGAGGCTGTGATAGAGAGTGTGAGGGTGTGTTAGAGAGTGTGAGGCTGTGTTAGAGAGTGTGAGGGTGTGTTAGAGAGTGTGAGGGTGTGTTAGAGAGTGTGAGGGTGTGTTAGAGAGTGTGAGGGTGTGTTAGAGAGTGTGAGGCTGTGTTAGAGAGTGTGAGGGTGTGTTAGAGAGTGTGAGGCTGTGTTAGAGAGTGTGAGTCTGTGTTAGAGAGTGTGAGGGTGTGTTAGAGAGTGTGAGGGTGTGTTAGAGAGTGTGAGGGTGTGTTAGAGAGTGTGAGGCTGTGTTAGAGAGTGTGAGGCTGTGTTAGAGAGTGTGAGGGTGTGTTAGAGAGTGTGAGGGTGTGTTAGAGAGTGTGAGGGTGTGTTAGAGAGTGTGAGGGTGTGTTAGAGAATGTGAGGCTGTGTTAGAGAGTGTGAGGCTGTGTTAGAGAGTGTGAGGCTGTGTTAGAGAGTGTGAGGGTGTGTTAGAGAGTGTGAGGCTGTGTAAGAGAGTAGGAGGGTGTGTTAGAGAGTGTGAGGGTGTGTTAGAGAGTGTGAGGCTGTGTAAGAGAGTAGGAGGGTGTGTTAGAGAGTGTGAGGGTGTGTTAGAGAGTGTGAGGCTGTGTTAGAGAGTGTGAGGCCGTGTTAGAGAGTAGGAGGGTGAGTTAGAGAGTGTGAGGCTGTGTTAGAGAGTGTGAGGCTGTGTTAGAGAGTGTGAGGGTGTGTTAGAGAGTGTGAGGGTGTGTTAGAGAGTGTGAGGGTGTGTTAGAGAGTGTGAGGGTGTGTTAGAGAGTGTGAGGGTGTGTTAGAGAGTGTGAGGGTGTGTTAGAGAGTGTGAGGGTGTGTTAGAGAGTGTGAGGCTGTGTTAGAGAGTGTGAGGCTGTGTTAGAGAGTGTGAGGCTGTGTTAGAGAGTGTGAGGGTGTGTTAGAGAGTGTGAGGGTGTGTTAGAGAGTGTGAGGGTGTGTTAGAGAGTGTGAGGCTGGGTTAGAGAGTGTGAGGGTGAGTTAGAGAGTGTGAGGCTGTGTTAGAGAGTAGGAGGCTGTGTTAGAGAGTGTGAGGGTGTGTTAGAGAGTGTGAGGGTGTGTTAGAGAGTGTGAGGGTGTGTTAGAGAGTGTGAGGGTGTGTTAGAGAGTGTGAGGCTGGGTTAGAGAGTGTGAGGGTGTGTTAGAGAGTGTGAGGGTGTGTTAGAGAGTGTGAGGGTGTGTTAGAGAGTGTGAGGCTGTGTTAGAGAGTAGGAGGGTGTGTTAGAGAGTGTGAGGGTGTGTTAGAGAGTGTGAGGCTGTGTTAGAGAGTGTGAGGCTGTGTTAGAGAGTGTGAGGCTGTGTTAGAGAGTGTGAGGGTGTGTTAGAGAGTAGGAGGGTGTGTTAGAGAGTAGGAGGGTGTGTTAGAGAGTGTGAGGCTGTGTTAGAGAGTGTGAGGGTGTGTTAGAGAGTGTGAGGGTGTGTTAGAGAGTGTGAGGCTGTGTTAGAGAGTGTGAGGGTGTGTTAGAGAGTGTGAGGGTGTGTTAGAGAGTGTGAGGGTGTGTTAGAGAGTGTGAGCCTGTGTTAGAGAGTGTGAGGCCGTGTTAGAGAGTAGGAGGGTGTGTAAGAGAGTGTGAGGCTGTGTTAGAGAGTAGGAGGGTGTGTTAGAGAGTGTGAGGCTGTGTTAGAGAGTGTGAGGGTGTGTTAGAGAGTGTGAGGCTGTGATAGAGAGTGTGAGGGTGTGTAAGAGAGTGTGAGGCTGTGTTAGAGAGTGTGAGGCTGTGTTAGAGAGTGTGAGGCTGTGTTAGAGAGTGTGAGGCTGGGTTAGAGAGTGTGAGGGTGTGTTAGAGAGTGTGAGGGTGTGTTAGAGAGTGTGAGGGTGTGTTAGAGAGTGTGAGGCTGTGTTAGAGAGTAGGAGGGTGTGTTAGAGAGTGTGAGGGTGTGTTAGAGAGTGTGAGGCTGTGTTAGAGAGTGTGAGGCTGTGTTAGAGAGTGTGAGGCTGTGTTAGAGAGTGTGAGGGTGTGTTAGAGAGTAGGAGGGTGTGTTAGAGAGTAGGAGGGTGTGTTAGAGAGTGTGAGGCTGTGTTAGAGAGTGTGAGGGTGTGTTAGAGAGTGTGAGGCTGTGTTAGAGAGTGTGAGGGTGTGTTAGAGAGTGTGAGGGTGTGTTAGAGAGTGTGAGGGTGTGTTAGAGAGTGTGAGGCCGTGTTAGAGAGTAGGAGGGTGTGTAAGAGAGTGTGAGGCTGTGTTAGAGAGTAGGAGGGTGTGTTAGAGAGTGTGAGGCTGTGTTAGAGAGTGTGAGGGTGTGTTAGAGAGTGTGAGGCTGTGATAGAGAGTGTGAGGGTGTGTAAGAGAGTGTGAGGCTGTGTTAGAGAGTGTGAGGGTGTGTTAGAGAGTGTGAGGCTGTGTTAGAGAGTGTGAGGCCGTGTAAGAGAGTGTGAGGCCGTGTTAGAGAGTGTGAGGGTGTGTTAGAGAGTGTGAGGGTGAGTTAGAGAGTGTGAGGGTGTGTTAGAGAGTGTGAGGGTGTGTTAGAGAGTAGGAGGCTGTGTTAGAGAGTGTGAGGGTGTGTTAGAGAGTGTGAGGGTGTGTTAGAGAGTGTGAGGGTGTGTTAGAGAGTGTGAGGCTGTGTTAGAGAGTGTGAGGGTGTGTTAGAGAGTGTGAGGCTGTGTTAGAGAGTGTGAGGGTGTGTTAGAGAGTGTGAGGCTGTGTTAGAGAGTGTGAGGCTGTGTTAGAGAGTGTGAGGCTGTGTTAGAGAGTGTGAGGGTGTGTTAGAGAGTGTGAGGGTGTGTTAGAGAGTGTGAGGGTGTGTTAGAGAGTGTGAGGCTGTGTTAGAGAGTGTGAGGGTGTGTTAGAGAGTGTGAGGGTGTGTTAGAGAGTGTGAGGCTGTGTTAGAGAGTAGGAGGGTGTGTTAGAGAGTGTGAGGGTGTGTTAGAGAGTGTGAGGCTGTGTTAGAGAGTAGGAGGGTGTGTTAGAGAGTGTGAGGGTGTGTTAGAGAGTGTGAGGGTGTGTTAGAGAGTGTGAGGCTCTGTTAGAGAGTAGGAGGGTGTGTTAGAGAGTGTGAGGGTGTGTTAGAGAGTGTGAGGCTGTGTTAGAGAGTGTGAGGGTGTGTTAGAGAGTGTGAGGCTGTGTTAGAGAGTGTGAGGGTGTGTTAGAGAGTAGGAGGGTGTGTTAGAGAGTGTGAGGGTGTGTTAGAGAGTGTGAGGCTGTGTTAGAGAGTGTGAGGCTGTGTTAGAGAGTGTGAGGCTGTGTTAGAGAGTGTGAGGGTGTGTTAGAGAGTGTGAGGCTGTGTTAGAGAGTGTGAGGGTGTGTTAGAGAGTGTGAGGCTGTGTTAGAGAGTGTGAGGCTGTGTTAGAGAGTGTGAGGCTGTGTTAGAGAGTGTGAGGGTGTGTTAGAGAGTGTGAGGGTGTGTTAGAGAGTGTGAGGCTGTGTTAGAGAGTGTGAGGGTGTGTTAGAGAGTGTGAGGCTGTGTTAGAGAGTAGGAGGGTGTGTTAGAGAGTGTGAGGGTGTGTTAGAGAGTGTGAGGCTGTGTTAGAGAGTAGGAGGGTGTGTTAGAGAGTGTGAGGGTGTGTTAGAGAGTGTGAGGCTGTGTTAGAGAGTGTGAGGGTGTGTTAGAGAGTGTGAGGCTGTGTTAGAGAGTGTGAGGCTGTGTTAGAGAGTAGGAGGGTGTGTTAGAGAGTGTGAGGGTGTGTTAGAGAGTGTGAGGCTGTGTTAGAGAGTGTGAGGGTGTGTTAGAGAGTGTGAGGCCGTGTTAGAGAGTGTGAGGGTGTGTTAGGGAGTGTGAGGCTGTGTTAGAGATCGTGAGGGTGTGTTAGAGAGTGTGAGGGTGTGTTAGAGAGTGTGAGGCTGTGTTAGAGAGTGTGAGGGTGTGTTAGAGAGTAGGAGGGTGTGTTAGAGAGTGTGAGGGTGTGTTAGAGAGTGTGAGGGTGTGTTAGAGAGTGTGAGGCTGTGTTAGAGAGTGTGAGGCTGTGTTAGAGAGTGTGAGGGTGTGTTAGAGAGTGTGAGGCTGTGTTAGAGAGTGTGAGGCTGTGTTAGAGAGTGTGAGGGTGTGTTAGAGAGTGTGAGGGTGTGTTAGAGAGTGTGAGGGTGTGTTAGAGAGTGTGAGGGTGTGTTAGAGAGTGTGAGGGTGTGTTAGAGAGTGTGAGGGTGTGTTAGAGAGTGTGAGGATGTGTTAGAGAGTGTGAGGGTGTGTTAGAGAGTGTGAGGGTGTGTTAGAGAGTGTGAGGCTGTGTTAGAGAGTGTGAGGCCGTGTTAGAGAGTGTGAGGGTGTGTTAGAGAGTGTGAGGGTGTGTTAGAGAGTGTGAGGCTGTGTTAGAGAGTGTGAGGGTGTGTTAGAGAGTGTGAGGATGTGTTAGAGAGTGTGAGGGTGTGTTAGAGAGTGTGAGGCTGTGTTAGAGAGTGTGAGGGTGTGTTAGAGAGTGTGAGGGTGTGTTAGAGAGTGTGAGGCCGTGTTAGAGAGTGTGAGGCTGTGTTAGAGAGTGTGAGGCTGTGTTAGAGAGTGTGAGGCTGTGTTAGAGAGTGTGAGGGTGTGTTAGAGAGTGTGAGGCTGTGTTAGAGAGTGTGAGGGTGTGTTAGAGAGTGTGAGGGTGTGTCAGAGAGTGTGAGGGTGTGTTAGAGAGTGTGAGGCTGTGTTAGAGAGTGTGAGGCTGTGTTAGAGAGTGTGAGGGTGTGTTAGAGAGTGTGAGGGTGTGTTAGAGAGTGTGAGGGTGTGTTAGAGAGTGTGAGGGTGTGTTAGAGAGTAGGAGGGTGTGTTAGAGAGTGTGAGGGTGTGTTAGAGAGTGTGAGGGTGTGTTAGAGAGTGTGAGGGTGTGTTAGAGAGTGTGAGGCTGTGTTAGAGAGTGTGAGGCTGTGTTAGAGAGTAGGAGGATGTGTTAGAGAGTGTGAGGCCGTGTTAGAGAGTGTGAGGGTGTGTTAGAGAGTGTGAGGCCGTGTTAGAGAGTGTGAGGGTGTGTTAGAGAGTGTGAGGCTGTGTTAGAGAGTGTGAGGGTGTGTTAGAGAGTGTGAGGGTGTGTTAGAGAGTGTGAGGGTGTGTTAGAGAGTGTGAGGGTGTGTTAGAGAGTGTGAGGCTGTGTTAGAGAGTGTGAGGGTGTGTTAGAGAGTGTGAGGCTGTGTTAGAGAGTGTGAGGCTGTGTTAGAGAGTGTGAGGGTGTGTTAGAGAGTGTGAGTCTGTGTTAGAGAGTGTGAGGGTGTGTTAGAGAGTGTGAGGCTGTGTTAGAGAGTGTGAGGGTGTGTTAGAGAGTGTGAGGGTGTGTTAGAGAGTGTGAGGCTGTGTTAGAGAGTGTGAGGGTGTGTTAGAGAGTGTGAGGGTGTGTTAGAGAGTGTGAGGGTGTGTTAGAGAGTGTGAGGCTGTGTTAGAGAGTGTGAGGGTGTGTTAGAGAGTGTGAGGGTGTGTTAGAGAGTGTGAGGCTGTGTTAGAGAGTGTGAGGGTGTGTTAGAGAGTGTGAGGGTGTGTTAGAGAGTGTGAGGGTGTGTTAGAGAGTGTGAGGGTGTGTTAGAGAGTGTGAGGGTGTGTTAGAGAGTGTGAGGGTGTGTTAGAGAGTGTGAGGCTGTGTTAGAGAGTGTGAGGGTGTGTTAGAGAGTGTGAGGGTGTGTTAGAGAGTGTGAGGGTGTGTTAGAGAGTGTGAGGGTGTGTTAGAGAGTGTGAGGGTGTGTTAGAGAGTGTGAGGCTGTGTTAGAGAGTGTGAGGGTGTGTTAGAGAGTGTGAGGCTGTGTTAGAGAGTGTGAGGCTGTGTTAGAAAGTGTGAGGGTGTGTTAGAGAGTGTGAGGCTGTGTTAGAGAGTGTGAGGCTGTGTTAGAGAGTGTGAGGCTGTGTTAGAGATCGTGAGGGTGTGTTAGAGAGTGTGAGGGTGTGTTAGAGAGTGTGAGGGTGTGTTAGAGAGTGTGAGGCTGTGTTAGAGAGTGTGAGGCTGTGATAGAGAGTGTGAGGCCGTGTTAGAGAGTGTGAGGCCGTGTTAGAGAGTGTGAGGGTGTGTTAGAGAGTGTGAGGCTGTGTTAGAGAGTAGGAGGGTGTGTTAGAGAATAGGAGGCTTTGTTAGAGAGTAGGAGGGTGTGTTAGAGAGTAGGAGGGTGTGTGAGAGAGTAGGAGGTTGTGTTAGAGAATGTTAGGCGGTGTTAGAGAGTAGGAGGGTCTGTTAGAGAGTAGAAGGCTGTGTTAGAGAGTAGGAGCGTGTGTTTGAGAGTAGGAGGGTGTGTTAGAGAGTAGGAAGGTGTATTAGAGAATAGGAGCGTGTGTTAGAGAGTGTGAGGCTGTGTTAGAGAGTGTGAGGCTGTGTTAGAGAGTGTGAGGCTGTGTTAGAGAGTAGGAGGTTGTGTTAGAGAGTAGGGGGTGTGTTAGAGAGTAGGAGGGTGTGTTAGAGAGAAGGAGGGTGTTTTAGAGAGTAGGAGGGTGTTTTAGAGAGTAGGAGGGTGTTTTAGAGAGTAGGGGGGTGTGTTAGAGAGTAGGAGGGTGTGTTAGAGAGTAGGAGGGTGTGTTAGGGAGTAGCAGGGTGTGTTAGAGAGTAGGATGGTGTTTTAGAGAGTAGGAGGGTGTGTTAGTGAGTATTAGGCTGTGTTAGAGATTAGGAGGGATTGTGAGAGAGTAGGAGGGTGTGTTAGAGAGTAGGAGGGTGTGTTAGAGAGTAGGAGGGTGTGTTATAGAGTAGAAGGCTGTGTTAGAGAGTATGAGGGTGTGTTAGAGAGTAGGAGTTTGTGTTAGAGAGTAGGAGGCTTTGTTAGAGAGTGTGAGGCTGTGTTAGAGAGTAGGAGTTTGTGTTAGAGAGTAGGAGGGTGTGTTAGAGAGTGTGAGGCTGTGTTAGAGAGTAGGAGGGTGTGTTAGAGAGTAGGAGGGTGTGTAAGAGAGTAGGAGGCTGTGTTAGGGAGTAGGAGTCTGTGTTAGGGAGTAGGAGGCTGTGTTAGGGAGTAGGAGGCTGTTTTAGAGTGTAGGAGGGTTTCTTAGAGAGTAGGAGGGTGTGGTAGAAAGTAGGAGGGTATGTTAGAGACTAGGAGGGTGTGTTAGAGAGTAGGAGGCTGTGTTAGAGAGTAGGAGGCTGTGTTAGAGAGTAGGAGGTTGTGTTAGAGAGTAGGAGGGTGTGTTAGAGTGTAGGAGGGTGTGTTAGAGAGTAGGAGATGTGTTAGTGAGTAGGAGGGTGTGTTAGAGAGTAGGAGGGTGTGTTAGAGAGTAGGAGGGTGTGTTAGAGAGTGTGAGGCTGTGTTAGAGAGTAGGAGGGTGTGTTAGAGAGTAGGAGGGTGTGTAAGAGAGTAGGAGGCTGTGTTAGGGAGTAGGAGTCTGTGTTAGGGAGTAGGAGGCTGTGTTAGGGAGTAGGAGGCTGTTTTAGAGTGTAGGAGGGTTTCTTAGAGAGTAGGAGGGTGTGGTAGAAAGTAGGAGGGTATGTTAGAGACTAGGAGGGTGTGTTAGAGAGTAGGAGGCTGTGTTAGAGAGTAGGAGGCTGTGTTAGAGAGTAGGAGGTTGTGTTAGAGAGTAGGAGGGTGTGTTAGAGTGTAGGAGGGTGTGTTAGAGAGTAGGAGATGTGTTAGTGAGTAGGAGGGTGTGTTAGAGAGTAGGAGGGTGTGTTAGAGAGTAGGAGGGTGTTAGAGAGTAGGAGGTTGTGTTAGAGAGTAGGAGGGTGTGTTAGAGAGTAGGAGGTGTGTTAGTGAGTAGGAGGGTGTGTTAGAGAGTAGGAGGGTGTGTTAGAGAGTAGGAGGGTGTGTTGGAGAGTACGAGGGTGTGTTAGAGAATAGGAGGGTGTGTTAGAGAGTAGGAGGTTGTGTTAGAGAGTAGGAGGGTGTGTTGGAGAGTACGAGGGTGTGTTAGAGAGTAGGAGGGTGTGTTAGAGAGTAGGAGGGTGTGTTAGAGAGTAGGAGGTTGTGTTAGAGAGTAGGAGGGTGTGTTAGAGAGTAGGAGGTTGTGTTAGAGAGTAGGAGGGTGTGATAGTGAGTAGGAGGGTTTGTTAGAGTGTAGGAGGCTTTGTTAGAGAGTAGGAGGGTGTGTTAGAGAGTAGGAGGGTGTGTTAGAGAGTAGGAGGGTGTGTTAGAGAGTAGGAGGGTGTGTTAGAGAGTAGGAGGGTGTGATAGTGAGTAGGAGGGTTTGTTAGAGAGTAGGAGGCTGTGTTAGAGAGTAGGAGGGTGTGTTAGAGAGTAGGAGGGTGTGTTAGAGAGTAGGAGGGTGTGTTAGAGAGTAGGAGGGCGTGATAGTGAGTAGGAGGGTTTGTTAGAGAGTAGGAGGCTGTGTTAGAGAGTAGGAGGCTGTGTTAGAGAGTAGGAGGGTGTGTTAGAGAGTAGGAGGGTGTGTTAGAGAGTAGGAGGGTGTGTTAGAGAGTAGGAGGCTGTGTTAGAGAGTAGGAGGCTGTGTTAGAGAGTAGGAGGGGGTGTTAGAGAGTAGGAGGGTGTGTTAGAGAGTAGGAGGGTGTGTTAGAGAGTAGGAGGGTGTGTTAGAGAAACATTTGAGGTTTATTTTCTCAAGTTTGTGAAGAAATGGATATTTGGTTTTGTATCCAAGGACTTAGTTTATAAAGGGAAGGAAGTGATGCTTCCGTTGGACAGAACCTTGGTTAGACTGCCTTGGGAGTAACTTTGTTCAGTGCTCGGATCATCGGAGCAGGAGTAGGCCATTCAGCCCCTCGAGCCTGCTCCACCGTTTAATGAGATCATGGCTGATCTCCTACGTCATCTCCTTCTTCCCAAACTATCCCCGTGTCCCTTGATGTTATTGGTGTCTAGAAATCTATCAACGTCTGCTTTGAACACACTCAATGACAGATCTGTCAAAGCGTCTGGGGAAGAGAATTCCAAAGATTCACCTCCCTCCGAGGGAAGAAATTCCTCCTCATCTCAGTTTTTAAACAAAATGATTATTCACTTACAGGATGTGGGTGTCACTGGCTAGGCCAGCATTTATCACCCTTCCCTAATTGCAGCAGCACATCCTTATAGCTGGACTCTGTCCCCTTGCAATAAAGGTCAACATACCATTCACCTTTCTAATTGTTGCACCTGACTGTTAGTTTGTAGTGACTCATGAACAAGGACACCCAGGTCCCTCTGGACATCAACACTTCCCAACCTCTCATCACTTGAGAAACACTCTGCCTTTCTGTTTTCTCTACCAAAGTGATAACTTGCCCACTCACTTAGTCTGTCTAAATCCCCTTGAATCCTCCTTGCATCCTCCTCACAACTCACATTCCCACCAGGTTTTGTGTCATCAGCAAACTTGGAAATATTACACAGAGATAAAAACAAAAAACTGCGGATGCTGGAAATCCAAAACAAAAACAGAATTACCTGGAAAAACTCAGCAGGTCTGACAGCATCAGCAGAGAGGAACACAGTTGATGTTTCGAGTCCTCATGACCCTTCGACAGAACTAAGTAAAAATAGGAAAGGGGTGAAATATAAGCTGGTTTAAGGGGTGGTGGTGGGGGGGGGGGGGGCGGAGAAGTGGTGGGGGGGGGGGTGGTTGTTGGGACAAGCAAGCAGTGATAGGTGGAGATAACCAAAAGATGTCACCGTCAAAAGGACAAAGAGGTGTTGAAGGTGGTGATATTATCTAAAAGAATGTGCTAATTAAGAATGGATCACAGGACACACAAGGTACAGATAGTGCTAGTGGGGGTGGGGTGAAATAAGACCAAAAGGGCATAAAAGGTATGGATAAATGATCGGTGGAATAAATTTAAAAATAATGGAAATAGGTGGGAAAAGAAAAATCAAGTGAAGCAGCATTTCACTTGCACTTCCCTGAATTTAGTCTACTGTATTCGTTGCTCCCAATGTGGTCTCCTCTACATTGGAGAGACCAAACGTAAACTGGGTGACCGCTTTGCAGAACACCTGCGGTCTGTCCGCAAGAATGATCCAAACCTCCCTGTCGCTTGCCATTTTAACACTCCACTCTGCTCTCTTGCCCACATGTCTGTCCTTGGCCTGCTGCATTGTTCCAGTGAAGCCCAACGCAAACTGGAGGAACAACACCTCATCTTCCGACTAGGCACCTTACAGCCTTCCGGACTGAATATTGAATTCAACAACTTTAGGTCTTGAGCTCCCTCCCCCATCCCCACCCCCTTTCTGTTTCTCCCCCCTTCCTTTTGTTTTTTCCAATAATTTATATAAATTTTTCTTTTCCCACCTATTTCCATTATTTTTAAATTTATTCCACCGATCATTTATCCATACCTTTTATGCCCTTTTAGTCTTATTTCACCCCACCCCCACTAGCACTATCTGTACCTTGCTTGTACTGCTATCCACTCTTAATTAGCACATTCTTTTAGATAATATCACCACCTTCAACACCTCTTTGTCCTTTTCACTGTGACATCTTTTGGTTATCTCCTCCTATCACTGCTTGCTTGTTCCAACAACCCTCCCCTCAACCTCCCCCCCCCACATCTCTCTCTCTCTCCCCCCCCCCCCACCCACCCTCCCCCCCACCCCCCGCCCACCACCCACCAACCAGCTTATATTTCACCCCTTTCTTATTTTTACTTAGTTCTGTTGAAGGGTCATGAGGACTCGAAATGTCAACTGTGTCCTTTTCCACCGATCCTGCCAGATCTGCTGAGTTTTTCCAGGTATTTCTGTTCAGTTTTTGTTTTGGAAATATTACATTTGGTCCCCACATCCAAATCTTTGATATAGATTGTGAATAGCTGGGACCCCAGCACTGATCCTTGTGGTACCCCATTAGGCACAGCCTGCCAACCTCAGAATGACCCATTTATCTCTACCCTTTGTTTTCTGTCCAGTAACTAATCCTCAATCCATGCCAGTATACTACCCCCAATCCCATGAGCACTAACTTTACTTATTAACCTCCTGTGTGGGACCTTATCTAAAGCCTTCTGAAAATCTAAATACACCACATCCACTAATTTTCCATTAACTATTCTGCTAGTTACATCCTCAAAAAACTCCAACAGGTTTGTCAAACATGATTTCCCTTTCATAAATCCATATTGACTCTGCCCAATCCCAGCATTATTTTCTAAATGCTCAGTTATCATACCCATTAGAATAGTTTCTAGCATTTTCCCTACTACTGATGTCAGGCTAACAGATCTGTAGTTCCCCATTTTCTCTCTCCCTCCTTTCTTAAATAATGGGGTGACATCTGCTACCTTCCAATTCACAGGAACCATTCCAGAATCTATAGAAATTTGAAATATGGCTACCTATGCATCCACTACCTCTACAGCCACCTCTTTCAACACTCTGGGACTTAGTCCATCCGGTCAAGGAGATTTATCAACTTCCAGCCTTTCTGGGGATCGCACCTAAGGAAGGGTGGGTTGGTTATGAAGTGGGTGCAGCGCAGGTTCACCACATGGTACCAGGGCTAATAGAGTTAAATTATGAGGCCATGTTGGATAGGCTAGTCTCATATCCTGATCAGCTTTAAAGATTAAGGGCTGACCATATTAATGTGTTTAAGATAATAAAGGGATAGGGTCAACAGAGAGAAACCATATTCTCTGCTGGGGTGGCCCAGAACAAGGGGGGCAGAACCTTATAATTGGAGCCAGACCATTCTGGGGTGATGTCAGGAAGTGAAAATCTCGGGGGGATTTTTCCCAGAATTGCACTAAGTGCGGTAACAGGTGGGTAAAATGGAATCCTACCTGCCGACGAGAATGACGGGTTTTCACGCCGTATCTTCCCGAGCCCACCTCATTATATATTCACTCTCACAAAACACGCCGTTTCCATGGCAGGCGGGGTCTCATTCGTTCACTCGCCATCACTCCACTGTTGCATCACGCCAGCCGCCATCTTTAAAAGGCAGCCGCCAGCAAAGTGCTCATCGCCACCAGCTCACCACTGCTGCCCAGGAGACATGGCCAGCAAAGGGAAAAAGACTGCAGCCTCCCCGCTTCAAAGACGGGTCCCTCGAGCGACTGCTGGAGGCCGTGGAGGGGATGTTCTTCCCTCACTCTCGTCACAGGATGGGTAGCAATGTCACTAATCCAGCTTGGGAGGCGGTGGCAGTGGTGGTCAGTGTGAATGACCTGCAGAGGAGGACAGCCACCCAGTGCTGCAAGAGGATGAATGATCTCCTCTGTTCTGCCAGGATAAGTCACTCCTTTCATCACTCCCAACTCACACACTCACAAACCCATCACACATCCAAAGGTCCCTTACTCACTGCGTGGTTGCCATAGTTGGCCTCCAGCAATGTGTACGTGAAAGGAGTGCTGGGCAGCTCAATCTCACTCCAGCTACCCCTTCCGCTCACGGAGTCAGCCAGGGGCCCTTGGGCACCCGTAGGGAGGAGGATCAGCAGATGCCCGCTCAGGGGCCATCCACCCAGGTGACTCTGGGAGTGACTGGCCCATCTGACTCCCCTCTTCCTGTGACCTCCGCAGATCCAGCTTCACAGGCTGAGGAGTTTGCCACTGCCACACAGCAGGAGCCTGAAAGCAGGCTGGGGCCCTCCAAGTCTCAGCCCTCCAGAGGAAGCCTGCCAAAGTCATCACAGACAGGATATCACAGTCAGCAGGCTGCCTCCACCTCTGCAGTAGATGTCCAGGGAATGCCAAGATGTAGCGGCAACGTTAGGAAAGTTAAGGAGAATTAGTTGCACAGCCTGGCCACGGGTGTTGATCACTTGTAAATACTGTTCACTGCTGTCAATAAACTCCCAAGAATGTCTCCCTGTCTATGGCTCCTTGTTCTGATGAACAGTGTTCTTGTCACTCAGATGTGAAACCTTTCTGCACAAGATAAAGGCAGGTGTCTCAGTCCAGGGCCTCTTCCCTGTCTCTGTGTGACCTTCAGGCCACAGTGATGGTCCAGTCTCACACTCCCTGGAAACATTACTGATACCTGTACCTCAACAGTGCTGGTCATTGCTGCCAGAATGTAGTGGGCAGGCACCACAGATTTCCCTCATTCTCTCTGTGTGCTCTCAGCACCTTTAGATGCTCACACCAGCATCTGTGACCAGTGATGCTGTGCACCAGCTCCTGAAGGGCTGAGGTGCTGAAGGTGGACACAGCATCAGATGTGTCTAAAGTTTCATGGCTGCATCTCTGAGATGGCCCTGATCATGGAGCGCAAGTGAGCTGTCCTTGGCCAGACAGCAGTCAGACATTCTCAGAGGCTATGTGAAGATGTATGGCATGTCCTCACTGCAAGTTGTCATCATCCTCCTGCGATCGAGCGACTATTAGGGCCTTCTTTGCATCTTCATGACAGAAGCATTCTCACAGAGGACATTGGCGCCACGTTAAGCCAGACTGGAGTCAAACATTCACAACTGCGATGTGAGGACCTACGGGGACACCTCACTGCATGTCATCATCAACCTCCACAAATCTGGCAGCTAAAAGAGGGCCTCTCGAGTCCACCTGCCTCGCCTAGCTAGTGTAAGAACCTTATCCCTGTCATTGTCACTTTCAAGGATGCCCTCACCCTCATCCCCATTGGTGTCCCCCTCATCGGAAGAGACCTCCAGCTCCTCCATCTCCTCCTCAGCCAGCTCCTCACCCCGTTGCAGCGCCAGGCTGTAAAGGACGCAGCAGACGACGATGATGCGTGACACCCTATGCAGACTGTATTGCAGGGCTGCACCAGACTGGTCCAGGCACCGGACCTGCATCTTCAGCATCTCTATGGTCTGCTCCACCGTGGTGCGAGCTGCTGCATGAGCTTCATTATAGCACTGCTCTGCTGCAGTCCGAGGTTGCTGCACGGATGTTATTAACCACGGCCTCTGTGGGTGGCTCTTGTCCCCAAGGAGCCAACCCTGCAGCCCCTGTGGACCCTGGAAAACTGCAGGGATCTGCGAACGACCCAGGATGTAGGCATCGTGCACACTCTCCGAAAACTGTGCGGATACCTGCAGGATGCGTTTCTGGTGGTTGCACATTAGCTGCACATTCAGTGAATGGAAGCCCTTGCAGTAGACGAAGTCCACTGAGTGTAGCGATGGAGACCTGAGTGCCACATGAGTGTAGTCAGTCACACGCGGCACCTGTGGGGATTCCGAGATCAGGGCGAATCCAATGGCCCTTGCATCCTGGCTGTCCTGGTCCCAGGCAAAATGCACCAAGTTGTGTGCCATGGAGAAGATGGCATCCGGGATGCATCATAGGAGCATTTGTGGGCGGCGGATTGTGAAATCCCTCAGAGGTAACCCGAGGAGCCCTGAGAGGAGCCACTGGCATAGAAATTGAGTGCCACGGTCACTTTCACAGCCACTGGTAGTGGATGCCCTCCATGGCGCCACGTCTTGCAGTAAGTGACAGATGTGAGCCACCATGTCCCTAGCCGTGCAGTTGTTGGCAGCACTGTTTCTCAGTCACCTGCAGCAATAGCAGTTGGCATCTATAGACCCTGGGTGTCTAGGCGCCAACCAGCCATGGCTCACTGTCAATCCTGGGCAGCGTGTGCAGGAGTCCCTTCTGCCCCTCCTTCATGAGGTTGCTGCTCCTGCCTTTGCACAGCCAGGAGCCTCAGTTACTCTCTCCTCCATCTTCGACGGTCTCTGTCAGCCATCAGGCATACATTTAGGTCACTAGGATCCATGATCCTGATGTGGTCCTCCTGCAGCATGAAAGAGAGAGAGAGATGTAGTTATCATGGCTGTACTTAGCACCTTTCCTGGTCCTGTGTGACTGCCCCTCAATGTTTCCCGGAGAGTGCTGGTCATCCCTCGGAGGGCCAGAGATGAGTGCGCTGCATGGCTTCTCTGTTAACTTGTGCACATGGGAGACACTGGTCCAAACCAGGATGCTGAGATTGTGAAGGGCTGTGAGTACCTCCAGCAGTGACTGCTACATGGCCAACGTTGGCGAGGAGATTGTACAATGTGTGCAGCTCAACTGCACCGTGGTCCAATAAAGTGATGGCAGATTCAAAGTATGTGCCAGCGGGGTGGGGTGAGGGGGTGGGGTGGTGGGGGGGGGAGGAGGAAAAGGGTGGTAAGGTATGGAGCGCTTAGTGGCCCTTTGGTGCCTCCGAGATGCTTGCATGTGCGGGCAGGCTAGGAGCCTGACCCTAATCATATCATTGTGTCTGCGCCTGATCTGTCTTAGTTGCAGAGGCATGGTCAGTTTAATGCAGGTGTTCTTAATGTGTGGCCACTTCCCTCGTTTACCCTACCCGCACCTCAATTGCCTGTGCGCGGGATGCAGCGCTAGGGCAGCAGTTGATCTCCCCTCCCCCTTAGCAGTCGCCTCCGATGCTGGCTAGCACTAGCCCCTAGATACCCCCCATCCCGTCAGCAGTCGTCTCCAATGCTGGCCAGCACTTGTTCCCTGACACTCCCAACCCTCAGCAGTCACCTCCGAGGCTGGCCAGCACTTGCCTCCAGACACGCCCAACCCTCAGCAGTTGCATCAGCCCCCCCCCCACCCCTCCCCGCGCCCTGAGGCCTCTGAACAATGGGCGAGCTGTGGAGAACGCTGCTGCTCACTCACCTCAGTTCCCCTAAAGTGAAGGCTGCCAAGTGCACGTCGCTTGCATGGTGTTGTGAAATGCTGGCATGGACAGACAATACAGCGGGGTTCCAAGAGCCTGGCGGGATGGCCTTTTAATTATGTATTACAATTAGCTCCCCACAGACCTGATGGCGGGCTGAACGGAAGATCACAACCTGCCTTCACGCCGTCGTGAAGTGGGTCCCACCATATTCTCCGCAAACTCCACCTATCACTCCCACCACCAAAATTCTGCCCTGGACTCTGTCCCCCAAAGTACTGGGGCGTTGACCTTTGAAACAGATGAACAGACTTTTGTTGGAAAGGATATTAAGGATTCAGAACCCAGGTGGGTAAATGGAGTTAGAACAATGATCAGCTAAGAACATCAAATGGCAGAAGAGGTTAGAGGGCCTGAATGGCTTCTTCCTGTCCCTATTTTCACTGTTAGGTCTGGGCTGGCTCAATGGTGGGAGAATCATTGACCTGTTTTAGACCCAGCACCATTTTCACACTTTTAGTTCAGTAAAGGGCAGGCAGGTGGATCCACTCACTGAGATTACTGTTCAGCCAGTGAAAGTGAGCACTGAAGGCAAGTGAAGGTGGATCCACTGGGATCCATTAGCTTTCTCTGTTTCCTAAGGGGGAGCACAGCTGGAAAGCTACAAGATCCTGGAGAGAGAAGAGAATTGTTGAAGGAAGACATGTTTCATCTGAACTAAGGAAGACAATTACCTATGGAGGGAATTTTAGTGATAAAGGAATCATAAAGTGATCCAACACAGGACAAGGCCATTCAGCCCATAATATTTATACCAATTCTCTGAAAGAGCTCACGAATTAATCCCATGTACCCACTCTTTCCCCATTGCTCTGCAAAATCTTTCCTTTTCAAGCACTGATCCAATTCCCTTTTGAAAGTTCCTGTTGAATCTGCTCCTACGGCCTGCAGCACATTCTAAATCACAAACACTGACTGTTTACTCATCTTCCCCTGGTTAAAAAATAAAGTAATTAATATGTAATAAAGCCAAAGGAGCAGGTGATGTGTTGGGACTGCAGAATGTGGGTGCTCCTGATGCCAGGGTGATCCAGGGCAAACACATCTGCAGCAAGTGTCTGGCTTGAGAAGCTTCATTCAGAGTCATTGAGCTGGAGATAGAGCTGTACAGCGAGGGGGAAAGCTACCCTGACATCTTATTCCAGGAGATGGTCACACCCCTTAGGATAGAGTCTTCTGATTTGGTCAGTGGTCAGGGACAGGAAGGTGTGAGTGAGGCAGGTAAGGGGATCAAGAAGGTGGGAGCGGAGAAGCCTCAGACTTTTCAATTGTCCAACAGGTTCAAGGTTCTTGCAACCTGTATGGATGAAAGTGGTGCCTGCAAGGTGGATGAGAAAACTGATCATAGCACCATGGTACAGGAAGCCATTCAAGCAGGGGGAGTTAATAGGAATGTAGTAGCAGTTGGGGGCTGTATAGTCAGGGGGATAGACGCAATTATCTGCAGTTGAGAGTGAGAATCCAGCCAGCTATCTTGCCTGCCCAGTGCCAGGGTTTGAGGCATCTGCTCTGCACTGGAGAGGAACTTGCAGTGAGAGGGGGAGGATCCAGTGGTCGTGGTTCATGTAGGTACCGATGACATAGGTAGACCCAGGAAAGAGGTTCCACTGAGAGAGTATGAGTAGCTAGGAGTTAAATTAAAAAGCAGAAGCACCAAGGTAATAATCCTTGGATTACTAGCTGAGCCACGAGCAAATTGGAGTAGGATGAATAAGATTAAAGAATTAAATATGTGGCTCAAGGACTGGTGTAGGAGAAATGAGTTTCGATTCATGGGGCACTGGCAGTACTGAGGAAAATGGGAGCTGTACCATTGGGACGGGCTTTACCTAAATCGTGCTGGGACCAGTGTTCTGGTGTGTTGGATAACTAGGTCGATAGAGAGATCTTTAAACTAAAGAGTAGGGGCAAGAGATCAAGCTTGGGAAGATGCAAAAAACTAAAGAGACAAGACGAGGTAAGAGAGCAAGGTAGCAATAAGTGAAATGATGAGCTGAGTGTGGAAGGTGGGGAGAGTGCACAAACCTAAGAGTGCACCAGCAAATAAGACTAGAGGTTACAAAAATTGTAAAAAGTCAAAACTAAAGGCTCTGTATCTGACTGCATGTATTTGTAACAAAATAGATGAATTGATGAAACAAATAGAAATGAATACATATGATCTAATAACCATTCCTGAGACAAGGCTGCAAAATGATAAAGGTGGAGGGGTAGCTCCGTTAATTAAGGATGACATTACTACAATAGAGAGATGACTTTAGTTCTGGAGATCAAGATGTTGGATCAGTTTGGATACAGATGAGAAATAGTAAAGGTGAGAAGTCACTTGTGGGAGTGGTCTATATAGCCCCGAACAGTGACCACACTCTAGGATGGGGTAACCAGGAAGAAATAATGGGGACTCACGAGAAAGATACGGTGATTTTAATCTAAATATAGATTGGAGAAATCAGATTGGCAAAGGTAGCTGGAAGATGAGTTAATATAATGTTATCAGGACAGTTTTTTAGAGCAGCACATTGTAGCACCAACCAGAGAGCAGGCTATACTAGATTGCGTAACGTGTAATGAGACAGGATTAAATGGTGACCTTATACACCCTATGTAGCATCGATTGTAATATGATTGAATTTCACTTTCAGTTTGAGGGAGGGAAGAATGGATCTAAGACTCGTGTTTTAAATTAGTCAATTATTAGTCAATTCAAGGGCCATTATGAGAGCATGAAAGCAGAGCTGGTGAAAGTGAATTGGAAAATGAGGTTAAGGGATAGGTCAGTAGGGATGCAGTGGCAGAGATTGAAGGAGATATTTTAGAATAGTCAGAAAAGATACATTCCAGTGAGAAAGGAAACTGTAAGGGATGCACACACCATGCGTGGCTGATTAAGGAAGTTGAAGATAGTATTGAATGAAAGAAAAAGTGTATAATTCTGCAAAGTTGAGTGGCAGGTGAGAAGATTGGACAGAATATAAAGAACAGCAAAGAATGACTGAAAGATTCATAACGAGGGAAAGATTAGAGTACAACAGAAAAATAGCCACAAATATATTTTGTCTGTCTTCACAGTGGAGGATACAAATAAAATCCCAGGAAAAACTGCATCGAGAGCTGAATAAAAACAATCACAATCACAGGGAAAGGGTTACTGAGCCTATTATTGGAACTAAGAGCGGACAAGTGCCCAGGTCCTGAGTTGTGCAGAGGACATAATAATCTGCAAAGGGGTTTAGACAGGTTAATGAGTGGACAAAAATGCGGCAGATAGAGTTTAATGTGAGAAATGTGGCAGATAGATTATAACGTGCAGAAATGTGGCAGATAGAGTATAACGTGCAGAAATGTGGCAGATAGAGTATAATGTGGGAAATGTGTCAGATAGAGTATAATGTGAGAAATGTGGCAGATAGAGTATAATGTGAGAAATATGGCAGATAGAGTATAATGTGAGAAATGTAGCAGATAGAGTATAATGTGAGAAATGTGGCAGATAGAGTATAATGTGAGAAATGTGGCAGATAGAGTATAATGTGAGAAATGTGGCAGATAGAGTATAATGTGCAGAAATGTGGCAGATAGAGTATAATGTGAGAAATGTGGCAGATAGAGTATAATGTGAGAAATGTGGCAGATAGAGTATAATGTGGGAAATGTGTCAGATAGAGTATAACGTGAGAAATGTGGCAGATAGAGTATAATGTGAGAAATATGGCAGATAGAGTATAATGTGAGAAATGTAGCAGATAGAGTATAATGTGAGAAATGTGGCAGATAGAGTATAATGTGAGAAATGTGGCAGATAGAGTATAATGTGCAGAAATGTGGCAGATAGAGTATAATGTGAGAAATGTGGCAGATAGAGTATAATGTGCAGAAATGTGGCAGATAGAGTATAATGTGCAGAAATGTGGCAGATAGAGTATAATGTGAGAAATGTGGCAGATAGAGTATAATGTGCAGAAATGTGGCAGATAGAGTATAATGTGCAGAAATGTGGCAGATGGAGTATAATGTGAGAAATGTGGCAGATAGAGTATAATGTGCAGAAATGTGGCAGATAGAGTATAATGTGCAGAAATGTGGCAGATAGAGTATAATGTGCAGAAATGTGGCAGATAGAGTATAATGTAAGAAATGTGGCAGATAGAGTATAATGTGCAGAAATGTGGCAGATAGAGTATAATGTGCAGAAATGTGGCAGATAGAGTATAATGTGAGAAATGTGGCAGATAGAGTATAATGTGAGAAATGTGGCAGATGGAGTATAATGTGAGAAATGTGGCAGATAGAGTATAATGTGAGAAATGTGGCAGATAGAGTATAATGTGAGAAATGTGGCAGATAGAGTATAATGTGAGAAATGTGGCAGATAGAGTATAATGTGAGAAATGTGGCAGATAGAGTATAATGTGAGAAATGTGGCAGATGGAGTATAATGTGAGAAATGTGGCAGATGGAGTATAATGTGAGAAATGTGGCAGATAGAGTATAATGTGAGAAATGTGGCAGATAGAGTATAATGTGCAGAAATGTGGCAGATAGAGTATAATGTGAGAAATGTGGCAGATAGAGTATAATGTGCAGAAATGTGGCAGATAGAGTATAATGTGCAGAAATGTGGCAGATAGAGTATAATGTGAGAAATGTGGCAGATAGAGTATAATGTGCAGAAATGTGGCAGATAGAGTATAATGTGCAGAAATGTGGCAGATGGAGTATAATGTGAGAAATGTGGCAGATAGAGTATAATGTGCAGAAATGTGGCAGATAGAGTATAATGTGCAGAAATGTGGCAGATAGAGTATAATGTGCAGAAATGTGGCAGATAGAGTATAATGTAAGAAATGTGGCAGATAGAGTATAATGTGCAGAAATGTGGCAGATAGAGTATAATGTGCAGAAATGTGGCAGATAGAGTATAATGTGAGAAATGTGGCAGATAGAGTATAATGTGAGAAATGTGGCAGATGGAGTATAATGTGAGAAATGTGGCAGATAGAGTATAATGTGAGAAATGTGGCAGATAGAGTATAATGTGAGAAATGTGGCAGATAGAGTATAATGTGAGAAATGTGGCAGATAGAGTATAATGTGAGAAATGTGGCAGATAGAGTATAATGTGAGAAATGTGGCAGATGGAGTATAATGTGAGAAATGTGGCAGATGGAGTATAATGTGAGAAATGTGGCAGATAGAGTATAATGTGAGAAATGTGGCAGATAGAGTATAATGTGCAGAAATGTGGCAGATAGAGTATAATGTGAGAAATGTGGCAGATAGAGTATAATGTGAGAAATGTGGCAGATAGAGTATAATGTGAGAAATGTGGCAGATAGAGTATAATGTGAGAAATGTGGCAGATAGAGTATAATGTGGGAAATGTGGCAGATAGAGTATAATGTGAGAAATGTGGCAGATGGAGTATAACATGAGAAATGTAGCAGATAGAGTATAATGTGAGAAATGTGGCAGATAGAGTATAATGTGAGAAATGTGGCAGATAGAGTATAATGTGAGAAATGTGGCAGATGGAGTATAACATGAGAAATGTAGCAGATAGAGTATAATGTGAGAAATGTGGCAGATAGAGTATAATGTGAGAAATGTGGCAGATAGAGTATAATGTGAGAAATGTGGCAGATGGAGTATAACATGAGAAATGTAGCAGATAGAGTATAATGTGAGAAATGTGGCAGATAGAGTATAATGTGAGAAATGTGGCAGATAGAGTATAATGTGAGAAATGTGGCAGATAGAGTATAATGTGAGAAATGTGGCAGATAGAGTATAATGTGAGAAATGTGGCAGATAGAGTATAATGTGAGAAATGTGGCAGATGGAGTATAATGTGAGAAATGTGGCAGATAGAGTATAATGTGAGAAATGTGGCAGATGGAGTATAATGTGAGAAATGTGGCAGGTAGAGTATAATGTGAGAAATGTGGCAGATAGAGTATAATGTGAGAAATGTGGCAGATGGAGTATAACATGAGAAATGTAGCAGATAGAGTATAATGTGCAGAAATGTGGCAGATAGAGTATAATGTGAGAAATGTGGCAGATAGAGAATAATGTGCAGAAATGTGGCAGATAGAGTATAATGTGCAGAAATGTGGCAGATAGAGTATAATGTGCAGAAATGTGGCAGATAGAGTATAATGTGAGAAATGTGGCAGATAGAGTATAATGTGGGAAATGTGGCAGATAGAGTATAATGTGCAGAAATATGAACTTGCCTATTTTGGCAGGAGTAATAGAAAAGCAGATTATTATTTAAATGGGAGGAAGTTGCATAACTCGGATGTACAGAGGAATCTGGGTGTCCTGGTACATGGACTAGGAAATGCTGTTTTGCCGGTACAGCAACTGATTCGGAAGGGAAATGGAATGTTGGTGTTTATTGCAAGAGGAATGGAATATAAAGAGGGGGAAGTTTTACTGCAGCTGTACAGGACCTGGGTGAGACCACATCTGGAGTCTGTGTGCAGTTTTGGTCTCCTTATTTGAGAAAGGATTTAATTGCATTAGAAACAGTTCAGAGAAGGTTCACGCGACTGATTCCTGGGCTGGGTGGGGGTGGGGGGAGGTGGAAGGGGGGCCCTTGGGGGGATGGGGGGAGTTACCTTACGAGAAAATTTTTTTTTTTTTTTATCCATTCACAGGATGTGGCCTTCGCTGACTGGACCAGCATTTTCTGCCCATCCCTAATTGCCCTTGAGAAGGTGGTGGTGAGCTGCCTTCTTGAACCGCTACAGTCCATGTGGTGTAGGTACACCCACAGTGCTGTTAGGGAGGGAGTTCCAGGATCTTGACCCAGCGACAGTGAAGGAACGGTGATATATTTCCAAGTCAGGATGGTGTGTGACTTGGAGGGGAACTTCCCGAGGGTGATGTTCCATATCCTTTTAGATGGTAGTGGCCGTGGGTTTGGAAGGTGCTGTCGAAGGAGCCTTGGTGAATTCCTGCAGTGCATCTTGTAGATGGTACACACTGCTGCTACTGTGCATCGATGGTGGAGGGAGTGAATGTTTGTGGATGGGGTGCCAATCAAGTGGGGCTGCTTTGTCCTGGATGGTGTCAAGCTTCTTGAGTGTTGTGGGAGCTGCACTCATCCAGGCAAGTGGATGGACAGACTGGGCCTGTGTCCACTGGAGTTTAGAAGAATGAGAGGTGATCTTATTGAAAAGTGTAAGATCCTGAGGGGGTTTGACAGGGTGGACACTGGGAGGATGTTTCCATTCGTGAGGGTGACCAGAACACGGTATAAAAATAAGGGGTCTCTTATTTAAGACTGAGAGGAGGAGCAATTTTTTGAGGGTCGTGAATCTTTGGAGCTCTCTTCCCTGGAGAACGATGGAGGCAGCGTCAATGGATATTTTTAAGGCAGAGTTAGACAGATTCTTGACTATCAAGGGAGTCAAAGGGTCTCGGGGTTAGTGGAATGTGGAGTTGACGCCACAATCAGATCAGACATGATCTCATTGCATGGTGGAGCAGGATCAAGGGCTGAATGGCCTATTCCTGCTCCTAATTTATTTGTTTGTATGTTTGTATGTTTGTGTGTTTGTGTGTTTGAGTGTTCTTTTGCCAATCATCTTAAATGTGTTTCCTTCAGATTATTGATCCTCTGCCACTAGAGACAGTTTCTCCTGGTTTACCCTGTCTGAATCCTGTACAGGATGAGTGTAGTTTCATGTGAGGTCAGGAATTAAACCACCCCCTCTCAAACCTCCCAGAGTGTACAGCATCTTTGCTCAGGGAAGGTTCACAGCCATCCTGTCCTAATCGAGGCTCTAGCAGTCTTGCATTGTCCAGTCAGGACCCTTGGTCAGTGCATCAACTTTGACCATCAGTATCTATGTCCTGTTTGTGATTAGGACAATATCGAAGGTGATGAGGAGAAACTGATGGACGTGATACGAGAGTGTGATTGACAAGGTGTGTTTGTGGATGGTCTGGGATTGGCAGCCCAGTTTCACATTGTGAGTGATGAGGTGAGTTTAAAGATGTGTGTTTGACAAGCCTCTTCATTGTGGTGTCACCCCAGGACTTCTCTAGAATGTGTTCAGAATTGTATTCAGGGTCATACAGAGTAAGGAGGGAGCAGGACACAGTTGTCAGTCAAAAGGATATTTGAGATGTTCCTGTCAATCTCAGTGAGTGGGATGAGAACAAGAGAAAAAAAACTGGATCCAATTCCTTTTCTCGGAGGGAGGGAGGAATAGGCAAAGCCCCATGAAGATGGCGCTGTTTACACCTGATTTACACACTGTTTACACACTGTTTACACCTGATTTACACACTGTTTACACACTGTTTACACCTGATTTACACACTGTTTACACCTGATTTACACCTGATTTACACACTGTTTACACACTGTTTACACCTGATTTACACACTGTTTACACACTGTTTACACCTGATTTACACGCTGTTTACACCTGATTTACACACTGTTTACACACTGTTTACACCTGATTTACACACTGTTTACACACTGTTTACACCTGATTTACACACTGTTTACACACTGTTTACACCTGATTTACACACTGTTTACACCTGATTTACACACTGTTTACACACTGTTTACACCTGATTTACACACTGTTTACACACTGTTTACACCTGATTTACATGCTGTTTACACCTGATTTACACACTGTTTACACACTGTTTACACCTGATTTACATGCTGTTTACACCTGATTTACACGCTGTTTACACACTGTTTACACCTGATTTACACACTGTTTACACCTGATTTACACACTGTTTACACACTGTTTACACCTGATTTACATGCTGTTTACACCTGATTTACACACTGTTTACACACTGTTTACACCTGATTTACACGCTGTTTACACCTGATTTACACGCTGTTTACATACTGTTTACACACTGTTTACACCTGATTTACATGCTGTTTACACACTGTTTACACCTGATTTACACGCTGTTTACACCTGATTTATATGCTGTTTACACCTGATTTACATGCTGTTTACACACTGTTTACACCTGATTTACACGCTGTTTACACCTGATTTATACGCTGTTTACACCTGATTTACATGCTGTTTACACACTGTTTACACCTGATTTACACGCTGTTTACACCTGATTTACATGCTGTTTACACACTGTTTACACCTGATTTACATGCTGTTTACACCTGATTTATACGCTGTTTACACCTGATTTATACGCTGTTTACACCTGATTTACACGCTGTTTACATACTGTTTACACCTGATTTACACACTGTTTACACCTAATTTACACGCTGTTTACACCTGATTTATATGCTGTTTACACCTGATTTACACGCTGTTTACATACTGTTTACCCCTGATTTACACGCTGTTTACACACTGTCTACACCTGATTTATACGCTGTTTACACCTGATTTACACGCTGTTTACACACTGTTTACACCTGATTTACACGCTGTTTACACCTGATTTATACGCTGTTTACACCTGATTTACACGCTGTTTACACCTGATTTACATGCTGTTTACACACTGTTT
Organism: Isurus oxyrinchus; assembly: GCA_026770705.1. Lineage (NCBI taxonomy): Eukaryota > Metazoa > Chordata > Chondrichthyes > Lamniformes > Lamnidae > Isurus > Isurus oxyrinchus. Next base: position 116,175,639 of record JANJGN010000018.1, read on the forward strand.
ACACCTGATTTACACACTGTTTACACACTGTTTACACCTGATTTATACGCTGTTTACACACTGTTTACACCTGATTTATACGCTGTTTACACCTGATTTATACACTGTTTACACCTGATTTACACACTGTTTACACACTGTTTACACCTGATTTACACGCTGTTTACATACTGTTTACACACTGTTTACACCTGATTTATACGCTGTTTACACACTGTTTACACCTGATTTATACGCTGTTTACACCTGATTTATATGCTGTTTACACCTGATTTATACGCTGTTTACACCTGATTTACACGCTGTTTACACACTGTTTATACCTGATTTACACGCTGTTTACACCTGATTTACACGCTGTTTACACCTGATTTACACGCTGTTTACACACTGTTTACACCTGATTTACACACTGTTTACACACTGTTTACACCTGATTTATATGCTGTTTACACACTGTTTACACCTGATTTATACGCTGTTTACACCTGATTTATACGCTGTTTACACCTGATTTACACACTGTTTACACACTGTTTACACCTGATTTATACGCTGTTTACACACTGTTTACACCTGATTTATACGCTGTTTACACCTGATTTATATGCTGTTTACACCTGATTTATACGCTGTTTACCCCGATTTACACACTGTTTACACACTGTTTATACCTGATTTACACGCTGTTTACACACTGTTTATACCTGATTTACACGCTGTTTACACACTGTTTACACCTGATTTACACGCTGTTTACACACTGTTTATACCTGATTTACTCGCTGTTTACACACTGTTTACACCTGATTTACACGCTGTTTACACACTGTTTATACCTGATTTACTCGCTGTTTACACACTGTTTACACCTGATTTACACGCTGTTTACACACTGTTTACACCTGATTCCCACTCCAAGAGCAAGTGAAACAAGGAACCAATTCTCTCCATTACCTGTGGAACTGGTACTTGGTTTGCCTAGTTGTCCTTCAAATGTTCCGACTTCTGGCTCAATGAGGTTTCTCTTACTCTGAGTGATTTGGACAGAATCGATATTTAGCTTTTCCTAAAATTATTTATTTATACTGTTTGCATACAAGAATTCATGGTAAGTACATTATTCCCTGGACACAAACTTCTGTGTCTTATCCCCTTGGAGCATCTTGGTCATCTCACCCTGATGTCAGGCTTTCATCATCATTAACATTGTTGTCTAATTAACATAACCATTAACGCTTTACATGGGCCCCCAAGTATCACAAAACTTACATTATTTTGTTAAACTGTCTCCCCCAAATCCTTACCTCACAGCTTGAGCCTGTTTGGTGCTTTTGTGACACGCACTGATCTCATCCCGAGCGTTGTTGGTGAGGCTGCTCAGTTCCTGGACTCGAGCATCACTCTCCTTGAATTGTTTACTGTAGAGTCTGTCACATCATCCCCATCAGAGTGAGAGCGGAGAGGCCAGAAAATCAACACTAGAAGTGGCAAGAGCTCTGAGGGAGGAGGGGGCAGCGGAGATAATTCAGAGAGCGGAGGGACCAGGGGGGAGAGAGGAGAGTCAGAGCTGAGTTAAGAAACAGCAATCGAGGTGTGACATCACAGAAAACTCGTTAGTTAATTGGCTGATGAGTATTGCTGCTTAGGGACTGAATCTCAACAACTAAAACATCAATAATAAAAATATCAAGTAACAGTGAGGAACAAATGAGTAGCTGGTGAATATTATCCTTTTTATTTTTAACTAACATTTATTACAACCAGTAATATGTATTAAGTATCAGTAGGACTTATAAGTACCACTGAGGTGTATTAGAATTGGTAAAGTTTTGTTTCTAGCAGTAACAACGTTAACTAATAAATAAAGGAATTGCAGGGCTGCTCCAAGTTCAAGAGTGTATATCCTGTGCTATGTGGGAACTCCAGGTTGCTTCCCGTGTCCTGGATAAATATTTGTGCAGGAAGTGTTAGTTGCAGCAGTTTAAGCTCTGTGTTTTGGAACTTGAGCAGCAGCTGGCATCACTGCTGTGCATCTGTGGGGCTGAGATCTTTGTGGATAGCACGTTTATAGACGTGGTCACCCCATAGCTTAAGAGTATGCAGGGAGAGAGAGAAGGGGTGACCACCAGACAGTCAAAACTGGACATGCAGGTAGTGAAGAAGCCCCTGAGGGCATTCCCACTCTCTAAGTGAGCAGAGGGACCAGCGGCGAGAGTTCCCAGATTGGAGGGGCTGCTGCTGGTATTCAGTTCTGAACACTGATGAGACTGTTGGTTCACCTGGGAAATGCAACCACGGCACTGCGGGTAGCTCAACTGCACAAGGAAGTCTGGAAGAGCAATAGTGATAGGCGATGTGATAGTTAGGGAACAGATAGGTATTTCTGTGGCTGCAGATGTGAATCCAGAATGATGTGTTGTCTTCCTGATGCCAGGGTGAAGGATTTCACTGAGCAGCTGCAGAGCACCCTGAGGTGGGGAGGGTGAACAGCCAGAGGTCACGGTCCACATTGGTACCAAAGGAGGGACGTGGTCCTGCAATCAGAATTTAGGGAGCTAGGTAGAAATTTAACAAGCAGGACCTCTAATGTAGGAATCTCCGCATTCTACCCAGTGCCACATGCCAGTGAGTACAGAAAGAGGAGGATAAGGCAGATGAATACATGGCTGGAAAGATGGTGCAGGAGGAAGGGCTTTAGATTCCTGTGACACTGGGATTGGCTCTGGGGGAGATGGTACCTGTACAAGCCAGACGGGCTGCACCTGAACAGAGCTGGGACTGAGTGCCTTGTGGGGTGTTTTACTAGTGCTTTTGGGTAGGGTTTAGATTTAAACTAACTCGACAGGGATGTAGAAACCAGGAGAAAATATCCTCCTTTTTAATTCTTTTGGGATCTGGGCTTCGCTGGCTGGGTCAGCATTTATTGCCCATCCCTAATTGCCCTTGAGAAGGTGATGATGAGCTGCCTTCTTGAACCGCTGCAGTCCATGTGGTGTAGGTACACCCACAGTGCAGTTAGGAAGGGATCTCCAGGATTTTGACCCAGTGACAGTGAAGGAACGGCGATATATTTCCAAGTCAGGATGGTGAGTGACTTGGAGGGGAACTTCCAGGTGGTGGTGTTCCCATCTATCTGCTGCCCTTGGCCTTCTAGATGGTAGAGGTCATGGGTTTGGAAGGTGCTGTCTAAGGAGCTGCAGTGCATCTTGTAGATGGTACACACTGCTACTACTGTGCATTGGTGGTGGAGTGAGTGAATATTTGTGGATGGGATGCCTATCAAGCGGGGCTGCTTTGTCCTGGATGGTGTCCAGCTTCTTGAGTGTTGTGGGAGCTGCACTCATCCAGACAAGTGGAGAATATTCCATCAAACTCCTGACTTGTGCCTTGTAGATGGTGGACAGGCTTTGAGGAGTCAGGAGGTGAGTTACTCATTGCAGGATTCCCAGCCTCTGACCTGCTCTTGTAGCCACAGTATTTGTATGGTGTTAGGAAATAGAGATAGTTTAAGTAAGTTATATTTGTATTTCGTGTGTGTTAGGAGTGAGTTTTAGTTTTAAAGTTTCAGTTTGGTTTGTATTTCTGTATCTGTGCGTTAAGAAAGGTCAGCTGGAGTTTTAAAACTTTAAAAAGGTGCTTGCTTTTCTAATGAGAGTTTATGGCTTAAGCAGTTAAGTAAACAAACAAGAGAGGAAGAGTTGGGCTGCTCCCTAGCTACAGGGGCCCAGTGAGGCAGGCCCCTCCCACAGACACACACAAAAGTTGGAAACAGCAGTTTGTTTTGGAAGCTGTTGGAGTTCAGCAGGTTTTGAAGATAGCTGCCAGGCAAGAGCAGCCTAGAAGAGGCAGATAGTCAGCTCCAAGCTAAAGTTGGTTGAAAGCAACTGTCAGAGAGAGATCAGAGCAAAGGGGACAAAAAGCCAGCCTCAAGATAAAGATAATACCCCAATCCAGGGGAGCGGAACAAGAGAAAGTCCCAAGCAGACCTTCTAGTCAAAGGAAGGACAGGAACCAGGAAATGGTCCTGTAAGTGAAGTTAAGAGTGAGGGGCAGAGAAAGGCTCCAAGCTTCAGGTTTAAAGAGAAAAAAGCTGCAGAAAGCAGATTTAAAGCTTGCAAGAGGCAAGAAAGTCCAAAGAGACATCTGAAGGTCTGTAACTCTTTACTATGGGCATGTGAAGCAGTGGTACTGTTGATGGCTGAGTTGGTGATAGACAGTGTGTGGAAGACAGAGTGAATGCATGGGGTGACCCAGGGAACAGGAAGCTTGGAAGGAGAGTTCAAAACCCTGGAGGTGAACCTTTGTGGAAGGCGTCTGAGGGAAAGTGATGGTTTGGTAGAAGATTCCGGAGTGAGGTATTAGAGAGTGGACATTGGAAACCCTCATGTGAAAGATGGAGTTCAGTGAGGCTGGTTGGCTCACAGTGTGACAAGCGTCTGGGGGGAGTTGGTGAAGGATCCATAGCATCTGTTTGGGGTGGCATTTGTCACTTGGTTTCAGAGTGTGGTCCACAGGTCACCCATTGGTTTACATGGACTGTGTACTTACTGTGAACATTACTGTATAAGATAGCTTTTACAGCCTGTGTTATCCTTACAAACCTGTATATATCTGTAAAGGTATAGCTGTGGGTGAAGGAGTATTGTAATATAGTTCATTTTTCCTGTTGAATAAATGTTTTATTCTTTTGTTAAAAGTTAATCAGCTGACTCCTGTGACTCTGTTCAGTAGCTACTCTCCATGTTTCTAAATAAACAAATAAAAATTAGGATCTATCAAGCTGGGTTCCACTCTGGGATCGGGCTTGTCCAGGGGTGACCTCAGATGGGGATTGTAACATGGCTTGTCCAGTTCTGTTTCTGGTCAATCCCCAGGATGTTGACCCCAATACCAATCCAAAATGTTCTTTCATAAAACGTGGGTTGTTGTCCAAGGCTACCTCACCTGCAATGCCATGTGCAGAGTAAATGTGTTTCAGAGATCTTACCACAGCTCCTGTGGGATGGATTCTGCTGATTTCCAACCAGCAAGAGTAATACTCAATGATTATGAGGTAGGTTTTCCCTCTGAAATCAAACAGATCCATTCCTCACCTTCCCCAAGGTCTGGATAGAAATGTCGATGGCCATGCTGGTTCTGTTGCTCTTAGGCTGTTGATGGTATAAATATGGAAGGTTGAAATGAGTTCTTCGATGGCGTTTGAAATCCCTGGCCACATACTGATTGTGGTGTCTGTGCCCTGGACAGGATGTTGGCATTGAAAGATTTCTGGCACAGAGGAGATGCCAAAGGGAAGTCGATTGAAAGAAAAGCAATCGAAGGAGGTGATAAACATTGTGAACCATGATTCTTGGTCAAGGGCAACATGCTAAAACCTGCTGTTGGCATCCAGCTTCATAAAAAGAGCACTTTTGGACAACTTCACCAGACTGTCATCAACAGAAGATATCAGGCATCTCTCTCTGTGAACAGCTTTATTTAGCTGTGTCAGGTCAGCACAGAGGCTAATTTCACCAGGAGGCTTAGGGACCATCACTAGCCCTGAGCAACATTGTGTTGGCACTGGGCCAGGGGAGATCACTCCTTGATGCAGCATCCTGTTCATTTGCTCTTTGACTTTCTCGGTCAGTAGGTGTGGTACCCTCCTGGGGTAAGTAATCCGACAGCTTTGGAACCAGGGAGTAGAGCGATGTGATACTCACTTTTAATCTCTCCCAGACGCTGGAACAACTTAGGATCATCATTCTTAAAAACGGCGGCACTGTCACCCTGTGTTACCTCATCAGCCTTTTGCCGGAGACCAAGTCCTGAATACGCTGCCCTGCTGAGCAGGGGTCTTTACTGCTTCTGGCAGACATAAGGATTCCATTCATTTTTTCATCTTTATGTCCAAGGGTTGTAGTGATCTGACCTTCACTTTAATGTCTGTGCCTCCTGGCCCCTGTAACTTTACCTTTGATGGCTGGAACTCATACATCAATGAGTCATTCAAATTTGTCAGATAAGGACTGTGACCTCAGCCCCAGTGTCCAGTTTAAATTATGTTCTATATCCTTTGACTTCCAGCTCTACAGACCAAACTGCTGATTGGGATCTTTGATTTCTTCTAGAAATTGTCAGGTTGTGATGCTGGACTTCAAAATGCTTGGAAGCTTATTCCAGTTTTCTGCCTTTAAATTATGCTCCAGATCTGCTGAATTGTTGCAAGTGTCCAGTCATGCCACGGAGAAAGCATTTGGCTCTCCCTGCTGAGGATTCGCCTTGGCAATGCTGCTTTTCAGTGTCACATCTGGAAGCTTTTAAAATAGGTGGAAGGGGTCTCACCACACCTTTGGGGGTTTTGACACACCTCACCTCAGGAGTTCAGCTCTTTTGTCCATGTCTGAACCAAGGTCAGGAGCCAAGTGGCCCTGGCAGAACCCAAACTGGGCGTCAGTGAGCAGGTTATTGCTAAGCAAGTGCCGCTTGATAGCACTGTTGATGACCCCTTCCATTACTTTACTGGTGATGGAGAGTAGACGGATGGGGCAGTGATCAGCCGGGTTGGATTTGTCCTGCTTTTTGTGTACAGGACATACCTGGGTATTGGCAATATAGTCACGTAGATACCAGTGTTGCAGCTGTACTGGAACAGCTTGGCTAGAGGTGTGGCAATCTAATGGTTATGGTGTGGAATGCACTGTCTGAGAGTGTGGGGGAGACCGGGTCAACCGAGTGGTTAGGATCTGGAATGCACTGTCTGAGAGTGTGGGGGAGACAGAGTCAATCGAGTGGTTAGGGTCTGGAATGCACTGGCTGAGAGTCTGGTGGAGACAGGGTCAATCGAGTGGTTAGGGTCTGGAATGCACTGGCTGAGAGTCTGGTGGAGACAGGGTCAATCGAGTGGTTAGGGTCTGGAATGCACTGGCTGAGAGTCTGGGGGAGACAGGGTCAATCGAGTGGTTAGGGTCTGGAATGCACTGGCTGAGAGTCTGGTGGAGACAGGGTCAATCGAGTGGTTAGGGTCTGGAATGCACTGGCTGAGAGTCTGGGGGAGACAGGGTCAATCGAGTGGTTAGGGTCTGGAATGCACTGGCTGAGAGTTTGGGGGAGACAGGGTCAATCGAGTGGTTAGGGTCTGGAATACACTGTCTGAGAGTGTGGGGGAGACAGGGTCAATCGAGTGGTTAGGGTCTGGAATGCACTGTCTGAGAGTGTGGGGGAGACAGGGTCAATCGAGGCTTTCAGAGGATATTGGAAAAACAGCTAAAGAGAAAATTAATTTAATGGGCTACAATACAAGGGTCAGAAAGTCGGAGCAGCTAAATTCCTTTTACATAGATCCAGCAGACTAACGATGGGCTAAATGGCCTTCTCCTATTCTGTAATGATTTTAGGATTCTAATTCATGTTCGCTGTACTCTGAATCGGAATGTGACATGTTGGGAATGTGTAATGGGCATCATCAGCATAAATTTTTTTTTTATTCATTCACGGATGTGGGTGTCACTGGCTGGGCCAGCATTTATTGTTCATCCCTAGTTGCCCTTGAGAAGGTGGGGGTGAGCTGCCTTCTTGAACCGCTGCAGTCCATGTGGTGTAGGTACACCCACAGTGCAGTTAGGGAGGGAGTTCCAGGATTCTGACCCAGCAACAGTGAAGGAACGGTGATATATTTCCAAGTCAGGGTGGTGAGTGACTTGGAGGGGGAACTTCCAGGTGGTGGTGTTCCCATCTATCTGCTGCCCTTGTCCTTCTAGACGGTAGTGGTTGTGGGTTTGGAAGGTGCTGTCTAAGGAGCCTTGGTGAATTCCTGCAGTGCATCTTGTAGATGGTACACACACTGCTGCTACTGTGTGTCAGTGGTGAAGGGAGTGAATGTTTGTGGATGTGGTGCCAATCAAGTGGGGCTGCTTTGTCCTGGACGGTGTCAAGTTTCTTGAGTTTTGTGGGAGCTGCAATCATCCAGACAAGTGGGGAGTATTCCATCACACTCCTGACTTGTGCCTTGTAGATGGTGGACAGGTTTTGAGGAGTCAGGAGGTGAGTTACTCATCGCACAATTCCTAGCCTCTGACCTGCTTTTGTAGCCAAAGTATTTATATGTCTAGTCCAGTTCAGTTTCTGGTCAATGGTAACCCCCAGGATGTTGACAGTGGAGGATTCGGTGATGTTAATGCCATTGAATGTCAAGGGGCGATGGTTGGATTCTCTCCTGTTGGGAGATGGTCATTGCCTGACACTCGTGTGGTGCGAATGTTACTTGCCACTTGTCAGCCCAAGCCTGGATATTGTCCAGGTCTCGCTGCATTTGGACATGGACTGCTTCAGTATCTGAGGAGTTGCGAATGGTGAACATTGTGCAATCATCAGTGGACATCCCCACTTCTGACCTTATGATGGAAGGAAGGTCATTGATGAAGCAGCTGAAGATGGTTGGACCGAGGACACTACCCTGAGGAACTCATCCATGTCCTCTGCCTAAATCTATCAATCCCCTTTCAGATTCACAATCAGTGCTCACCCCTCCTCATGCCCTGTTTTTACTATTTAGATGATGAGAGAAGACTTTTGGATTCCCCTTTGTATTAGCTGCCAGTGTCTTCTTATGCTCTGTCTTTGCTTATCTAATTTCCTTTTACATTTCCTCTCTGTGCTTTCCACACTCAGCCTTGTTCTCACTTGTTATTCCCACCTGAGATCAGTCATACACACCCAACTTCTGCTTCATCTTACTCTCTATCACCAGTCTCGAAAATTACTCATTGTATTCGACATGCACTATCTGATGACTGATTAAATTATCTGCTTTAAAATGATTGAAGTCTGCGTACAATCTTGTCCTCAGTAGCCACACTGTTGTCCAGTGAATGCGCAGCACCCTGTCCCGTCTCACCAAGCAACTCTCGGACCTGTTCTTCTGGAATTCTGTGTAGACGTTGCAGATACAGAACGGACATTCAGACTCATCTCAGAGGCTCAGATTCTTGATTTTTCACGGTTGTGCATAACATTCTGGAATGATACACACAGAACGAGGCATAACCCCAGCATAACCCTCCAAATTAAAATAATTATCAAACTGCCTCTTCAAAGATCTTAATGAATCTGCTTTCCAGCACCTTCTCAGTTGCATATTCCAGATCACAGCAACCCGATCTGTAAATGGCTCCACATGTTACCTTTTCATTTATAATTATAGTGGTGCTAATGTAGTAAAACCCCCATGGAGTACACAGGAGCCTTTGATAAAAAAGAAATGGATACCAGCTGGAGATAGGAGGCATTAGGACAGATTGTGGCTGTGTGTAGAGATCATGGAACCCAGAGGATCTCCAGTTTTGATCTCACTGATGTCTGTATATGAATGAATGGATAAACTGGATTGAGATGGTTTTTACTATTACACTGGCCCAGGAGGTAAGTGGAGATTTAAATTCATACTCCACTCAGCAGCCTTCGATTAATGGAACTCATTATCCACAGTAATTTGCTCTAAAAGGAGAGATGTATTAAATTGTTCTCAGGAAGTAGCTAGAACTACATTCTCCCCTGAACTTCATTGAAGTGAGAATTAGCATATAAGCAATCTTCCATTAACCCTTTACTCCCTTCACAAAGACCAACCACCCAATGATGGGGTGACCACTGGTGACTTTCCAACTCTGGCTGGGAGTGAAAAATATTGTTTCTGAGCAGGAATCTGACACATCCCAGCAGTGCCGCAGCCTCAGACAAGACCAGACCACAGGGTGATTCACATTCGTCACTATCGCTGCCCTGAACCTGGCCATATAGGGAGCTGAGCAGCTCCTCTCTCCATGGGCTGTCAGGTTTGACTCAAACACTTTCTCTCCCCCTTTCCTCTTCTTCAATCTTTCCGCCATCCCACACTCCTCCCACACTCCCCTCCCACTCCCACACTCCCCTCCCACTCCCCTCCCACTCCCCTCCCAAACACACACTCCCCTCCCATTCCCCTCCCACTCCCCTCCCAAACCCACACTCCCCTCCCACTCCCACACTCCCCTCCCAAACCCACACTCCCCTCCCACTCCCACACTCCCCTCCCACTCCCCTCCCACTCCCACACTCCCCTCCCACTCCCCTCCCACACTCCCCTCCCACACTCCCCTCCCACTCCCCTCCCACGCCCACACTCCCCTCCCACTCCCCTCCCACTCCCACACTCCCCTCCCACTCCCCTCCCACTCCCCTCCCACGCCCACACTCCCCTCCCACTCCCCTCCCACTCCCACACTCCCCTCCCACTCCCCTCCCACACTCCCCTCCCACACTCCCCTCCCACTCCCCTCCCACTCCCCTCCCAAACCCACACACCCCCTCCCACACTCCCCTCCCACACCCACACTCCCCTCCGACTCCCACACACCCCTCCCACACTCCCCTCCCACTCCCACACTCCCCTCCCACTCCCACACTCCCCCTCCCACTCCCCTCCCACTCCACACTCCCCTCCCACTCCCCTCCCACACCCCTCCCACACTCCCACTCCCCTCCCACTCCCACACTCCCCTCCCACTCCCCTCCCACACCCCTCCCACACTCCCACTCCCCTCCCACTCCCACACTCCCCTCCCACTCCCCTCCCACTCCCACACTCCCCTCCCACTCCCCTCCCACTCCCACACTCCCCTCCCACTCCCCTCCCACTCCCACACTCCCCTCCGACTCCCCTCCCGCTCCCCTCCCAAACACACACTCCCCTCCCACTCCCCTCCCAAACACACACTCCCCTCCCACTCCCACACTCCCCTCCCACACTCCCCTCCCACACTCCCCTCCCACACTCCCCTCCCACTCCCCTCCCAAACCCACACTCCCCTCCCACTCCCACACTCCCCTCCCAAACCCACACTCCCCTCCCACTCCCACACTCCCCTCCCACTCCCCTCCCACTCCCCTCCCACACCCACACTCCCCTCCCACACCCACACTCCCCTCCCACTCCCCTCCCAAACCCACACTCCCCTCCCACACTCCCCTCCCACTCCCACACTCCCCTCCCACTCCCACACTCCCCTCCCACACTCCCCTCCCACTCCCCTCCCAAACCCACACTCCCCTCCCACACTCCCCTCCCACTCCCACACTCCCCTCCCACACTCCCCTCCCACACTCCCCTCCCACACTCCCCTCCCACTCCCACACTCCCCTCCCACTCCCCTCCCAATCCCCTCCCACTCCCACACTCCCCTCCCACACTCCCCTCCCACTCCCCTGCCACTCCCACACTCCCCTCCCACTCTCCCCTCCCACTCCCCTCCCACTCCCCTCCCAAACCCACACTCCCCTCCCACTCCCCTCCCAAACCCACACTCCCCTCCCACTCCCACACTCCCCTCCCACACTCCCCTCCCAAACCCACACTCCCCTCCCACTCCCACACTCCCCTCCCACACTCCCCTCCCAAACCCACACTCCCCTCCCACTCCCACACTCCCCTCCCACTCCCCTCCCACTCCCCTCCCACTCCCCTCCCAAACCCACACTCCCCTCCCACTCCCACACTCCCCTCCCACTCCCCTCCCACTCCCACACTCCCCTCCCACTCCCCTCCCACTCCCACACTCCCCTCCCACTCCCACACTCCCCTCCCACACTCCCCTCCCACACTCCCCTCCCACTCCCACACTCCCCTCCCACACTCCCCTCCCACACTCCCCTCCGACTCCCACACTCCCCTCCCACTCCCACACTCCCCTCCCACTCCCCCTCCCACTTCCCTCCCACTCCCCTCCCACTCCCACACTCCCCTCCCACTCCCCTCCCAAACCCACACTCCCCTCCGACTCCCACACTCCCCTCCCACTCCCACACTCCCCTCCCACTCCCCTCCCAAACCCACACTCCCCTCCCACTCCCCTCTCACACTCCCCTCCGACTCCCACACTCCCCTCCAACTCCCACACTCCCCTCCCACACTCCCCTCCCACTCCCCTCCCACACTCCCCTCCCACTCCCACACTCCCCTCCCACACTCCCCTCCCACTCCCCTCCCACACTCCCCTCCCAAACCCACACTCCCCTCCCACACTCCCCTCCCATTCCCACACTCCCCTCCCACACTCCCCTCCCACTCCCCTCCCACACTCCCCTCCCACTCCCACACTCCCCTCCCACACTCCCCTCCCACACTCCCCTCCCACTCCCCTCCCACACTCCCCTCCCACTCCCCTCCCACACTCCCCTCCCACACTCCCCTCCCACTCCCACACTCCCCTCCCACTCCCACACTCCCCTCCCACACTCCCCTCCCACTCCCCTCCCACTCCCACACTCCCCTCCCACTCCCACACTCCCCTCCCACTCCCCTCCCACACTCCCCTCCCACACTCCCCTCCCACTCCCACACTCCCCTCCCACACTCCCACTCCTACACTCCCCACCCACTCCCCTCCCACTCCCACACTCCCCTCCCACACTCCCATTCCTACACTCCCACACTCCCCTCCCACTCCCCTCCCACACTCCCCTCCCACACTCCCCTCCCACTCCCACACTCCCCTCCCACACTCCCCTCCCACTCCCACACTCCCACTCCCACACTCCCGCTCCCACACTCCCCTCCCACTCCCCTCCCACTCCCACACTCCTCTCCCACACTCCCCTCCCACACTCCCCTCCCACTCCACTCCCACACCCACACTCCCTTCCGACTCCCACACTCCCCTCCCACACTCCCCTCCCACACTCCCCTCCCACTCCCACACTCCCCTCCCACACTCCCCTCCCACACTCCCTCCCACTCCCACACTCCCCTCCCACTCCCACACACCCCTCCCACACCCCACACTCCCTTCCGACTCCCACACTCCCCTCCCACACTCCCACTCCTACACTCCCACACTCCCCCTCCCACACTCCCCTCCCACACTCCCCTCCCACTCCCCTCCCACTCCCACACTCCCCTCTCACACTCCCCTCCGACTCCCACACTCCCCTCCCACACTCCCCTCCCACACTCCCCCTCCCACACTCCCCTCCCACTCCCCTCCCACACTCCCCCTCCGACTCCCACACTCCCCTCCCACTCCCCTCCCACACTCCCCTCCCACTCCCCTCCCACACTCCCCTCCCACTCCCCCTCCCAAACTCACACTCCCCTCCGACTCCCACACTCCCCTCCCACACTCCCCTCCCACTCCCACACTCCCCTCCCACTCCCCTCCCACACTCCCCTCCGACTCCCACACTCCCCTCCCACTCCCCTCCCACACTCCCCTCCGACTCCCACACTCCCACACCCACACTCCCCTCCGACTCCCACACTCCCCTCCCACACTCCCCTCCCACTCCCCTCCCACACTCCCCTCCCACACTCCCCTCCCACACTCCCCTCCCACTCCCCTCCCACACTCCCCTCCGACTCCCACACTCCCAAACTCACACTCCCCTCCCACTCCCACACTCCCCTCCCAAATCCACACTCCCCTCCCACACTCCCCTCCCACACTCCCCTCCCACACTCCCCTCCCACTCCCACACTCCCCTCCCACTCCCCTCGCACTCCCACACTCCCCTCCCACTCCCACACTCCCCTCCCACTCCCCTCCCCACTCCCACACTCCCCTCCCACACTCCCCTCCCACTCCCCTCCCACACTCCCCTCCCACACTCCCCTCCCACACTCCCCTCCCACTCCCACACTCCCCTCCCACTCCCCTCCCAAACCCACACTCCCCTCCCACACTCCCCTCCCACACTCCCCTCCCACACTCCCCTCCCACTCCCACACTCCCCTCCCACTCCCCTCCCACTCCCCTCCCACTCCCACACTCCCCTCCCACACTCCCCTCCCACTCCCACACTCCCCTCCCACACTCCCCTCCCACTCCCCTCCCACACTCCCCCCCCCTCCCCTCCCAAACCCACACTCCCCTCCCACTCCCCTCCCACACTCCCCTCCCACACTCCCCTCCCACACTCCCCTCCCACTCCCACACTCCCCTCCCACTCCCCTCCCACTCCCACACTCCCCTCCCACACTCCCCTCCCACTCCCCTCCCACTCCCACACTCCCCTCCCACACTCCCCTCCCACACTCCCCTCCCAAACCCACACTCCCCTCCCACTCCCCTCCCACACTCCCCTCCCACTTCCCTCCCACTCTCCACACTCCCCTCCCACACTCCCCTCCCACTCCCCTCCCACACTCCCCTCCCACTTCCCTCCCACTCCCACACTCCCCTCCCACACTCCCCTCCCACTCCCCTCCCACACCCACACTCCCCTCCCACACTCCCCTCCCACTCCCACACTCCCCTCCCACTCCCCTCCCACTCCCACACTCCCCTCACACACTCCCCTCCCACTCCCACACTCCCCTCCCACACTCCCCTCCCACTCCCCTCCCACACTCCCCTCCCACACTCCCCTCCCACTCCCCTCCCACTCCCACACTCCCCTCCCACACTCCCCTCCCACTCCCCTCCCACTCCCACACTCCCCTCCCACTCCCCTCCCACTCCCACACTCCCCTCCCACACTCCCCTCCCACACTCCCCTCCCACTCCCCTCCCACTCCCACACTCCCCTCCCACACCCACACTCCCCTCCCACTCCCACACTCCCCTCCGACTCCCCTCCCACTCCCCCTCCCACACTCCCCTCCCACTCCCCTCCCACACTCCCCTCCCACTTCCCTCCCACTCCCACACTCCCCTCCCACTCCCCTCCCACTCCCACACTCCCCTCCCACTCCCCTCCCACACCCACACTCCCCTCCCACTCCCACACTCCCCTCCGACTCCCAGACTCCCCTCCCACACCCACACTCCCCTCCCACTCCCCTCCCACTCCCACACTCCCCTCCCACTCCCCTCCCACTCCCACACTCCCCTCCCACTCCCCTCCCACTCCTACACTCCCCTCCCACTCCCACACTCCCCTCCCACTCCTGCACTCCCCTCCCACTCCCCTCCGACTCCCACACTCCCCTCCCACACTCCCCTCCCACTCCCCTCCCACTCCCACACTCCCCTCCCACTCCCCTCCGACTCCCACACTCCCCTCCCACACTCCCCTCCCACTCCCCTCCGACTCCCACACTCCCCTCCCACACTCCCCTCCCACACTCTCCTCCCACTCCCCTCCCACTCCTACACTCCCCTCCCACTCCCACACTCCCCTCCCACACACCCCTTCCACACTCCCCTCCCACACTCCCCTCCCACTCCCACACTCCCCTCCCACTCCCCTCCCACTCCCACACTCCCCTCCCACACTCCCCTCCCACTCCCCTCCCACTCCCACACTCCCCTCCCACACACCCCTCCCACTCCCCTCCCACTCCCACACTCCCCTCCCACTCCCCTCCCACTCCCACACTCCCCTCCCACTCCCCTCCCACTCCCACACTCCCACTCCTACACTCCCACACTCCCACTCCCACACTCCCCTCCCACTCCCACACTCCCCTCCCACTCCCACACTCCCCTCCCACTCCCACACTCCCCTCCCACACCCACACACCCCTCCGACTCCCCTCCCACACCCACACACCCCTCTGACTCCCCTCCCACAACCACACTCCCCTCCCACACCCACACTCCCCTCCCACTCCCCTCCGACTCCCACACTCCCCTCCGACTCCCACACTCCCCTCCCACACCCCCACTCCCTTCCCACACCCCCACTACCCTCCCACACCCACACACCCCTCCCAGACCCACACTCCCCTCCGACTCCCCTCCCAAACCCACACTCCCCTCCCACACCCACACTCCCTTCCCACACCCCCACTCCCCTCCCACACTCCCCTCCGACTCCCCTCCCACAACAACACACCCCTCCCACACCCACACTCCCTTCCCACACCCACACTCCCCTCCCACTCCCCTCCTGCACCCACAGTCCCCTCTCACATTCCCCTCGCACACACACACACACCCACACGCTTCTTCCATACCAATACTCCCCTCCCACACTCACACTCCCCTCCCACTCCCCTCTGGGAAAGTGTGAAGTTGTTCACTTTGGCAGGAAGAATAAAAAAACAGGGTATAACTTAAATGGAGAACGGCTGCAGAATTCCAAAGTGCAGAGGGATCTAGGTGTTCTAGTGCATGAGTCACAAAAACTTAGTATGCAGGTACAGCGAATAGTTAAGAAGGCTAATGGAATGTTATCCTTTATTAGGAGAGGGGTTGTGCTTAAAAGTAAGGATGTTATACTTCAGTTATACAGGACATTAGTGAGACTGCATCTCGAATACCGTGTACAGTTTTGGTCTCCTTATTTAAGGAAGGATATAAATGTGTTGGAGACGGTTCAGAGGAGGTTTACTAGATTGATACCTGGAATGAATGGGTTGTTTTATGAGGAAAGGTTGGACAGACTGGGCTTGTTTCCACTGGAGTTTAGAAGAGTGAGGGGTGATTTTATTGAAGTTTACAAGATCCTGAACGGCCTTGACAAGATGGACATCAAAAGGATGTTTCCTCTTGTGGGTGAGTCCAGAACTAGGGGGCACTGGTTTAAAATTAGGGGTCGCCCTTTTAGGACAGAGATGAGGAGAAATATTTCTCTCAGAGGGCTGTGTGACTTAGGAATTCTCTGCCTCAGAAGGTGGTGGGGGCGGGGTCATTGTGTATTTTTAAGGCAGAGGTAGATAGATTCTTGTTAGGCAAGGGAATCAGAGGTTATCGGGGTTAGATGGGAATGTGGAAATCAAAACACAGACAGATCAGCCATGATCTTATTGAATGGTGGAACAGGCTTGAGGGGCCGAATGGCCTACTCTTGTTCCTATTTCATATGTTCTTATCAGCACATTCAATGTGAGCTATCCGGCAGCCAAAACAGCAAAGTCACATTTCGTCATTGAGAGACAAGTATTGATCAGGACAGGATCTTCAAAAGA